>VYZW01052581.1:0-10664 GCA_013401315.1 Balaeniceps rex
CTGTTAACAGCAGAGTTAAATGCTCTTCTGTTAGTGACCAGGCCAAATACATATTTTGTGGCTTCTTTTATGGTTTGCATTTTCTTATCATCTTACCCACTTGCAGCAAAATGTATTTAGCAGACTGCAAGCTTACAGAGCAGCGCAGAGTGCCTGAGAAGGCTTTTACTTGAAAGTAAGCACCAACAGCCTCTTCCTTAGAGAACTCAGCTGGGTTCACTCTTTTCTTTCATAGAATAACCTCATGGTTAGTACAGTTTCCAAGGAAATGAGAGGCTTATATCTTATTACCTCCTCTAGCTGAAAAGTCTGTAAACCAAAACTTCCCAGGAGAATATATCAAAAGACTGGATATGGGGATACTCTTCAAAATTACAGAGAAAAAGCTTCCTCTTTCTTAAAAGCAACGTAAAAATAGCAGAAGGATATTTAATTTTGAAGCCTAGGGTGTAAGGCACCCACTTGTATGGCAGAATACCACAGTCCGAGTCACAGGGTAGTTTCTGTATTTTCTTTAATGAGGGTTTCACTGATGCTGTATGTCTCTCTTTTAATAGAACTGGCAGTTTGTGGATTTTTTTCCCCCAAAAAATTATTACTAGAAGATATTAAACCTACGGAAACAGTTTAGGTAATTAAAAATTTATTCTTTGAGTTTTGCATATATTGCCTAAGCTTCAAAATCCCATCACGTATCACTTCCCTTGCTGTGGTAGTCTCTTGAGTTCTTTCTCTTTGTCTCATGTTTTGGATGGAAAATGAGAAGAACTTTGATGGATCTCAGTCCCTACGGAAAGTAAACCCACACTTTTAGAGACCCAAAAGATGTGGGCTTCCTGCACATAAAATTCACTATTACAGTGAAGAGTTACATAATGTCACATAATATCACCACCTTTTCAACCTTTATATTCAGTTTGAAGCTGTAGACTGTGTCCAGAACTCAGTAACTTGGGTCCAAAATAGCTAAGAGACTGGGATTATCAGTGAGTAATATCTATCCTATACTACTTGTAAATAGTTATGAAGAAAATTTTTGTCTGATAACTAGAAAAGACAACACTGACAACACTATGATGTTAACAGTTAACAGGAACACGTTTTCAGAGTATTTTTGTAATCCATATAAACATGTACAATGGGAGTGGAATGTTTGTTGCAAACATTGCTTAATTACAGTCTAATTTTATTCACACACATTATATGCCCTAGATTGCAGTGAGTTTTAATTAAACAGAACATCTCAAGATTGCAGGGAGTGTTTTTCAGAAAATTTCATGAAGGAATGCTGCTTTTGGGAAGGGTTTTTGCTTTCTGTAGTTCCAAGAGCACAAAATGCAAACTTGTTCTTCGGTAAAATGGCAGGTCTTTGCCCTTTTGGAACTGGAGGATAGTAGTGGAATGAAGGAAATGGCTCTCTGATAAAATAACCTTGATCTCATTCCCATTCAGTACAAAAGAACACAGAAATTCCTAAAGAATAGGTTCTTCGGTGAATTTATTGTCTGGGGGATATTTTTCCTCCATCTGTGTTACAGGAGAAACTAAATATATAAAGAGAGAAAGAAAAAGTGATCACTTGTAGTATTTAGATATTTAAATAATGCACAAGATTTCAGTGAATTTTAGCACCCTGGCAAGTTTCAAAATTCTGCTGTTCTCTTGTTAATATCATGAGGAACAAGGAAAGATGTAACACTGGGTGCTATATTTCTTAGGGGACCCATTTGAAATAAATTTTCATCCATAACAAACCACTGTATGTATTTCCTCTCCTCACAGAAACTGTTAAGCTCAGAGCAAGCATTGCTATGGTGATCATGTATTGACTTTTTCTCACAGAGCAAAGAAATGGAATCCCTCCTATATCTGAAAAAGGTGCACTTTTTTTTTTTGGTTACCTGTGACTGCTGCCTTCAGTCTCTACCAGGAAAGGCTTCCAGTAATAGTAATAGTAATACATTTGTTTTCAATACAGCAAAAGTTACATTACAAGCAAAGAAAACGGTATTACTAACTATTCTAAATATTAAGGCCAAGCATAGCTGTGAATAATGAAGCAGCGCAAAATATCACTTAATTTTTCAGGTTCCACTGTGACTCATTGTTTAGAAATAAGAAAACACAGAGAATAACTCAGGTTACTGATAAAGATAGTTCATCTGGAGCTCCGGAGAAAAAGACTTAGAAGACCAATGTAGCAGGGCAGAGGTATCCATCATGTAAATGGAAACTCAGCCGCTCTCCGCTTTCCTCATCAGGCATGTTTCTGTGCCGTATCAAAGTAATGAAACAACCCTATGATACAGAGAGGACTAGGGAACGTGTGTATGCCACAAATATGTTGGCAGCTGCATGGCAATAGTTTGGGATTTTTTTTTTTAATTATTTTTCAGCTTTGGTGAAGCCAGAGAGACACTTTGGTGCTGTACAGGTGAGGGGATGTGTAAATTGTCAACTCAGTGGCTACAGAGATGGGTGTTTCTGCTCCTGAACCTTCCCACTGTAAACCTATGGCTGAAAAATTATTTAGTATAAATGAAGAACAACCTAAAAAAAAAAAAAAAGCTATATTTTTGAAAGCTTAACTATTTTAATTGATCTAAGTTGCCTCAGAAACTGATCTACCTGTAGTTTAGAGATTCCAATCTTATGCTATGGATACGTGAAAGGATTTGCCAATCTGCTGTTGAATAGCAAGAGGAAAGAACTGTTCCCGGTTCTTGCTAATTTCTAGTAAAATGATACTAGAGGTCTTTTTGATGTTATCAAAGACAGATACAATAGTGTATAATTGGAGAAACTATTTGGAATTAAAGTTTGAGATTTTTCAAAGCATTTTAACTATTTAGACCATTTTGAAAATTCTAGATGGGCTTTTATATGATTATGGAGGATATAGACCCAGGATGTTCCAAATATGCAGAAAATCCTTCAGATTGCAGATCTTTATCAAGTTTATCTCACCTGCAAATGGGAGAATAGATAAAAAGTGGTGATATCATATCAGTCTACTTCAATATCATGCAAAATATGATACACATTATTTCTTATATGGCTGCCTTAGAACCTGTATGAGAGTTAAAGGTTGGAGGAATAAACTTGTAGAGTTTGCTTCTACATCTTAAATAAAGAGATTTCCTAAGGATCATTTTATTGAATATGAAGGTCTGTTTGAATTTCATTTTCATTTGCAACCAGTAGTACATTTACAAATTCATTATTTAAAAATAAACACGAAAGTATTAATATCTGACATTATTGTGAAACTCATTACAATACAATGTAGATTGTACTAAAAATAACTGTCAAAACACTGAAATTTCTTCATAAATGCTCTTGAAACAATTTCTAATTATTAAACAGAGTCAAAACTTAATTCCCCAAATTTAATATTTGAGGCAGGTAAGGAGAGAAGAATTCAATGAAAAAGCACTTATCAATAGCCATAATTGGGGAAGAATCAATAATATTAGAAAGTGTAAGATAAATCAACCTTTTTTATTTGTCAATATAACTTTGATTTCAGTGTAAGCATTTTAAAATGCATTGTCATACCCATCTACAAGAAGGGCTCAAGAGAAGACCAAGGAAACTACAGGCCTATTAATCTTACTTCAATCCCTGGGAAAATAATGGAATTAGTCCTCCTAGCAAGTATTACTATGCAAATGAAGCAGGTGATTGGGAAAAGCCAGCACAGTTTTACCAAAGGTGAATCATGCCAGACTAACCTGATCACCTTCTACAACAAAATAACATCTGTCGACATGGGGAGAGCAGTGGATGGGTGGTCTGTGAGATGGGTAGGAAACTGGCTAACAGGCTGCACTCAGAGGGTGGTGATCAATAGTTTTTACTCAGGCTGGCAGCCTCTAGGGATCGATACTGGGCTCCATGCTGTCCAACATCTTCATAAATGATCTGGATGGTGGGATTGAAAGCACCCTCACCAAATATGCTGATGACACCAAACTGGGTGGTGAGATGGAAATGTAGGAAGGGAGAGCCTTCTGAAGGGTGGGCTAGCAAGAACTGTATGAAGTTTAACAAACACAAGTGCAAAGTCCTGCACCTGGGATGACGTAACCAAAGAGCCCAGTACAGGGTAGGATCTGTGTGGCAGGGGAGCAGCCTTGCTGAAAGGGACCTGGGGGCCCTGGTGGCCAACAAGCTGAACACAGGTCAACAATACCAGCAAAGGCAAATCGGGTCCTGGGCTGCATCTGCAAGGGGCTTTACTAGCAGAGATAGAGATGTGATCACCCCACTGTACTCAGTATATGTTAGGCTGCACCAGGAGTACTGTGTCCAGGTCTGGTCCCCACAATTCAAGAAAGATAAGGACAGACTGGAGAGGGTCCAAAGGAAGGCCACAAAGATCATCAAAGGGCTGGAGAACCTGCCCTGTGAGGAAAGACTGAAGGAGTTAGGTCTTTTCACCCTGGAGAAGAGAAGGCTCAGGGGGGACCTCATCATAGTATTCCAGTACCTAAAGCGTGGCTACAAAGGACGGAGGCTCTCTCTTCACAAGGAGCCACATGGAGAAGACAAGGGGTGATGGGTACACAAGTTGCACGAGGAGAGGTTTCATCTTGATATAGGAAAGAAATGTTTTACAGTGAGAACAATCATTCACTGGAACAACCTCCCCGGGGATGTGGTAAAGTCCCCATCACTGGAGGTTTTCAAGATGCAATTGGACAGGTTCTAAATAATTTCATTTAGGCTCCCTTTCCCATGAAAGGTTGGACCAGATGATCTTTTGAGGTCCCTTCCTGAAGATTATGACAGCCTGCTTGTTTAGTTGTCTTGTACAAAGACCATGTCAAATAATTTCTTGGATATATTGTCATTAATAATAAGTTTGGGGGAGAAATTGAAATGCTGTTTTAACCAGATGGTCAGATGAACATCTGAAGTAGTNTTTGAGGTCCCTTCCTGAAGATTATGACAGCCTGCTTGTTTAGTTGTCTTGTACAAAGACCATGTCAAATAATTTCTTGGATATATTGTCATTAATAATAAGTTTGGGGGAGAAATTGAAATGCTGTTTTAACCAGATGGTCAGATGAACATCTGAAGTAGTCATCTGGTGAGTGATAGGACAGAATTAAATGTTCCTTCTAACTGAAAGTGTACAAATTTGTGTTGGGTGTCCATGCAAGATGTCAGCAGCGGGGGATGACAGGCATGGCTTCTGTGAGGAGATGTCCCGTGTCAGACACAGCTGGTTCCATCCAGCTCCAACAGACCCACTGCAGGGCATGGCTGAGCCCATCAGCCAAGATTGTGGTGCCTCAGGGAAAATGTGTTTAAGAAAAGGCAAAAAACCCACAAGACAGAGAGTGGAGAAGGGAACAAAAAGAATGAGAAAAAACAGAGGGAACACCAAGGTCAGAGGAGGGGAGAAGGTGCTCCAGGTGCCAGAGCAGAGATTCCCCTTCAGCCATGGAGGGGACCATGGTAGAGCAGGTGGGTATTCCTGAGAGACTGCAGCCCATGGAGAGTCCACACTGGATCAGGGGAAACGTGTGAGAGGGAAAGAGAAGCAAAGAGAAATCACCATGTACTGACCATCCCACCGCACCCCCTGCACTGCTCTGAGTCGGGGGAGGTAGCAGTGTTGGGAGTGAAGTTGGGCCTGAGAAAGGGAGGAGGAAGGGCTTAGCTTTAATGTTTGTCTTTGTTTCTCGCTACCTGAAGCTATTTTAATTTCCAATCAATTAAAGTAGTTTTCCTCAGGTCAAGTCTGTTTTACCCATGACAGTAACTGGTAAGTGATCTTCCTGTCTCTACCTCCACCCACCAGTTCTCCCATCGTACTTTCTCCCCATGTCCTGCTGAGGAGGGGCACTGAGTGAGCAACTGGGAGGGTGTTTGGCCCTTAGCCACCACAATGTTTCAAATCAAAATAAATTTTTTTTAAATGCATATTTCAGCAATCGTTATGATGGTCAGTGCTAGTTGTGTTCTGTGTTTTATTGTCCAAGGATCATTATTATTAATTAATTAGTATGGTTTTGTTTTGTGTTGAGCATTTAAATTTTATATTTAATAAATGGAGAGACTTTGGAGTTCAGAGTAAGTGTTTAACATTAGATGCAAAATTAACTAAAACAGAGCTGCTAAAATACTTTTGTGACCTAATTTGGGGAAGAAATAGAATATTTTCACATTTTATGGTAGGGCAGACATATATAATGAGTCTGATATAACAAGTGAATTTTTTTTTTAGCTCATCTGTAGTAATTCTGCATCACAAAATTCTTGGTCAAGGACACTGAATCTTGTCATTCTGATCATGATGGATGCTATAAATCATCAGATCTCACTGAACTCAATATCTTAGAAACCTGAATCTCTCCTGAGAGAAAGGCATTGCCTGGTAATCTGAGCACTATATTATGAGTCAGAAATATCTTTGTTTTGCCTTACCAGACTTCAGTGCGGTCTCCAGTTAGCTAGTCTGGGAGCTATCATAAATCAAAACTGGAGCATTTGTCAACAATGCAATGTTGCTTTTCATTTTAGAGTGTACTGGTATGCAATAGTAGGAACGCCATGTCCTGTTTTGGTCACTATGTTTTTCTAAAGCTTTAGATGAACTGGAAAGAATTCAGAGGAAATCAAAAGAACGATAAGAGGGTTAGAAAAGCTTCTCTATGAGGAAAGGTTAAAGAGCTTACTGATACCACTGTGAGGCCACTCTTTATTGTCTTTGGATGGTCATGGTGATTGAAGGAGGTCCCTGATGACTGGGGAAAAGCAGATGTTAAATACATTTCGAAAAGGTCAGGAAGAATGATACAGTGAACTGTAGGTCAGTCAGCCTCCCCTCAGTCTCAGAAGATTATGGAGAAAGACCTCATGGAAGCCATTTTCAAGCACGTGAAGGACAAGAATATGTTTGGGAACAGGCAGCATGGATTTGCCAAGGCCAAGGATGCTTGACTGATTGCCTTCTGTGATATCACTGGCTCTTTGTACTGGGTGGAGGGAGTGGTATATGTCATTTGCCTTGAATTAAGCAAGGTCTTTGAGATAGTCTCCCATAACAAACGTGTAGCCTAGAAGAGGAGATACAGACTGGATGGACTACAAACTGGATGAAAAACTGTCTTGAACACCAGACTTAATGGGTAGTGGTCAACAGATAGAAGTCTAACTATCAGTGATATTCCTCAGGGGCCAGTATTTGGATTTATTCTGCTTAATACTTTCATCAGTGACCTGGATGATGAAACCTTTAACAGTATGTCTGGAATTCTGGAGTGTTCAGGCACCTAAGAAAGGGAGTTACAAAAATCAATGTGTGGATGTACACTGTGAAATGTATACACAACATAAATGTGTATGACAGGTGTATCAGTTTTTGAGTTTAGGGACTTTATCCACCTTTGTCTGAACTTCTGATATGGACATTTTCTGTTCACAGTAGGAACCTATTCCAGGAGCCATGTGCCTATGTGAATATTACAGAGGAAAGGTAGAAACTAGAAACTGAGGTGTTCTCTCTCTCTTTTTCTCTTTTTTTTAAAATCAGCTGCTCAATTGTTAGTATATTCAGCAAGGTTGTGAGAATTAACACCAAGTCAGCATTTCTTAAGTGCTTTGAAGATAAAAGGCAATGTAAAGTACTAATTATCATTACTAATTAGCATCCCACAAACTTGACTCACTGACTGGTTTTTCAAGTCTTAAAAGGGTTGTCAGCAATCTTCTGGAAAACTTGAAAACCTTTTTCTCACAGACAGAAAGTGAGAGCTGGAAAGCACTGATGTAAAGCCAGTGAACAGCTCTGGGTTTATCTGACTCCAATCAGAGTAAATTCAGTGTCGGGTGAATCAGAGGGTGGCCTTTAATTTGGGGCCATTCTCCAAGTCAAGAAGATAATCGTTAATAAATGTAATGGAGCCAGACTCATAACTTGTACAATTCTATGAAATCAAAGATTCTCCGTTCCAGGATCTATACCTAGTGAGTCTGCTCAATAGGCATGATTGATTCCACAGCTTCTGTACACTGCCTCTATCACTGTAGACATATACACCTGCTGAGGATTTTTCAACTGGAAATGTTGAACCTGTTCTCATGCAACTCTAGTTGCATGGGTATGGCTGTCTCTTTTCCATCATACTTTTTTTATGCAGATAGGGTAGGATACAGCCTATCTTAATTTTAGGGCTATTGTCTATGTGTGAACTAGGTGTCTTAAATCTGATTATATTATATCTAGAGCTAGATATAATAGATAGCTATCCAGAGCTGGAGAGATATGCAGATGATGAAATGTGGGTGTCCACCCCAGGATGAGATTAATACCTTTCTGGAGTCCATTGACTGGACCAATTATCTCTCTACTGAAGTAATAGAAGCCCTCAAATTTCTCTTACATGTAGACCATCTACATTATAGAAAGTTAGACTTGGGCAGGTTGAATCCCACCTGTCTGTATCAGGCACGTTTATATTAAATATCCCCATTGGCCTAATCAATTACAATTGCCCTGAGCAAGCCTAACACACATGAGCAGAATTAATCCCTTCTCAAAGTGCGATAGAAGGACCTTAATGAGACAGAGAGTTGTTAGTGATGTCTCTCTTTACTGTTATGGCAGAGTGTGCCATGTGATGTTACCCTTTCACACACTAGTATAGACACTGGAGCATTTGGGAAAGAAATAGGTGGTTGGATTGAATACCATCCTTTCCCTGAGGGGTTCAAATCTATATCTCTAGAGAGTCAGCCTAAAGAGTGGAAGGTCTGTTTTGAAAGCAGATGCTTTCCATCTCGTTTCCCAAAGAGGTGCCAGATATTGCAGCAAGAACTTCAAAGTTTATTGCACCATAAAAAGGTAATTGAGTTTCTTCCTGGGAAAACCACCATCAGATTGTTTTACAAGAAATGTCATTCCATTTTGTGAGGAAACTGACCCCATCATTTATCACTGGGCAGGTATTTTTATCAATTAGCTATTCCTTGATGTAACATTTAACAGCCTCTCACTTCCACTGATCTATTTCAGAAGACAGGAGTTGCCACACCTGCATTTTGTGCAGTGTCTGCACCCAGCTTTCACTGCCTATGAGATTGGGCCTGTCATGGATGAAGGTGGAAGAGTGCTTAATTGCTGATCACAGTCAGGCTTGGGACAAATTACTTAGCTCTTTAAGACTGTTGCACTTCTAGACACACATTTAAACTCAAAACATGTGAGGAACCTGCAGAGTTCAAACAGTTATGCAGAAACTGAGGGAAGATTTTGAGAATGTCAGTTTTGGAGTTATGTGTACAACTTTAGGTGTAAGTGCTTCTTAGGCGTCTGCCCAAGATGCTATTGTAACTACTAAAAATAATTCATGGCTTCTGTCTGCAGGAACAGTTTCTGTTTCTTATTCATAAACTTGCACGTGTGTGTTCAGGGTAAATACATTCTTCAAACCTTTATCGATTTCTGGGATGAACCCATCTGACAGTAACAGGAGGCAGACCTGCTAACTTCTGCAAGCTTCCAAGTTTTAATGTATTTTCTATAATCCCTGAGAGTGTGAAAGGACCAGCCTTAGCCTATTAATTATCAGTGTCAACACATAAGATATAAATCAAAAATATAAACCATAAGATATAAATCAAAACATACATTTCCTTAGACAAGTGGGTTTCCAGAAAAGAAGGTATTTTGGCACTATTCCTGAAGGAGTAAATGGAAAAACAGGACTACTGTAATATGTGAGGCTCACAAAACAGCTTACAATGTTAAGGCTCTATGCGCTTTGAAAGGAAATGCTGTTACAGGCAAAGGTTGTAGGCAATAAACAATTTAGCTGTTTAAATTTAGGAGTCTTAGATGCTTTTAGGCATCTGCACCTATAAGTGGTGTACAAGAAAGCTGGGCTAGTGACCTGTATTGTGAAAGGAAAGAATTTGGAGCTTCAGAATGGGAACCAGTGTATCTGCCTTCATGGAGCATGCTCCTACGGAGTAACAGGCATTTAAAAAATTACAGTTCAGAAATGTATCTGAATTCTGCTCTTCCCTGAAGCTTTGGTGCCCTGCACAGGCTGCATAGAAATGTCTTCTTATGCTAGAAGTGTACAGACTTGAACTGCATGTAAAAGACTGTTTAAATATTTTTTTCCTAACAATCAAATAAAAGTCATGTTCTAGTTAAAAAGAGAGGTGTAGGCTTAATTATATATGTGGCAAAATTGCATGGCTTTTGAAATGAGCACCAAAATGAAAACCAAATGTCACAGTACCAGTTTTGTTGTCACAGTTGCACAGTTTCTACAATCCATGCACAGCATTTCATGTTCTTGCTTACAAGATGCTGATTTTTTGTTTGTTTGCAATTTATGATACTGTTTTATTGTAGTTTTGAGGATGCATGTCATATCTAAGAGGCTAATCAAAGAAGGAGGAGCGAGTATATACCATTTCAGATGAGTGCAGAAGACATTTAATTTATACAGCTTCTGAAGGTCCAAGTGTTAATCCAGTGTCATTAAGACAAATTCCTGATATGCTTTTCTGGGAGCTGGCTGGATCTGCAATCATCTTCCAATTTGGGATGCTGTTGGAACTTGAACAAGGGTGAAATATCTGTTGGGAAAGCTGAAAGGTAAATCATAGAATCATAGAATCACAGAATGCTTTGGGTT
>VYZW01052583.1:0-15068 GCA_013401315.1 Balaeniceps rex
AATCCTGTAAAACAATGATAAGCAGGAGTTTTAAAATAGTCACTGATTACATGCAAGGATTAGTTTTCAAACAGTATCTTTTTCAAAGCTTAATAGGAAATAAAAGTGCCCAGTGGTTTCAGAATGAGGATGAGATAATACAAGCACATGGTGAGGATGTGCTTATGAAGACAAGCCTGGGAAGAGGACATTACAATTTCAAGGCAATGAAAAAAATTCAATTCAAGTCTATAGAGACTGTATTACAGTGTCAAGACGATGGCAAAATTATGCCAATGTAAGTCTATGGAGACCACTTTACTATGTCAAGACAATGGTAAAACAATGTTATATAAAATGATTGAGACCACATTGCAATGTTAAATTATGATGCCAAAACCTTGTCATTTCCTGGAGTAATGACAGAGGATTCTCCATATGCTCCTCACAGCATTGCTGCTGGACCTGTGCTCTAGCTCAGAACACTTTTGTAGCTCCAACCAGGGATCTTTCTTGAGTAGGAACCAACTTTTCTCAAATTTAAGGGTGAAAGCTGAGGGCATTTGAGTTGTTGGAGCTAATTGTCTTTGCATTTGCAGACGCAGGGCTGATGAGGAGCATTCTACCCTTATCTCTGATTTTTTAATTCTTTTTTTTTTTAATAGTAGGACACAGCCTGACATTATTGACTTTTGGGTACATTGGCAGCCTGTCTAGTTACCTTTTCTATGTGGGGTTGGTTTGAAAGTAGATTGATGCCTCTGTTTTGGGAATGTTTATTACTTTATATTATGCCAGTTGTTTATAATGTTACAAAGCTACAGTTACTGTATATGTACACAAACAATCTCACAAAAGAAAGAACTAATTCCAAGTACTTCTGCTGAAATGTCCCTCTTCAGTGTGAAAGTGCACGTATTTGATGTTCTTGCAAAATGACAGTTTGAAAGCTTGATTTTTTCACAGGACAAGAAAAGTGTTGATAATGGTAGAGCATATGTTAGCTACCTCTCCTCCCAGTATGTTTGAAGCCATATATAGAGAGAACAAACTTTTAGCAGTTCAGTTCTCATCTGTTCAGTTCTTGGTATCATCAACAGAGAGACCAGTATTGATGTCACTTAACAATTTGCTCACTCTATTATAATGTTCTCTAATAAGAACAGCAGTGCCAGATCATATCAAAGGTCTGTCCATCCTAATATCCTGTATGAGGCAGCGGCCAAGAGCAGATGTGTAGTAAAGAGTACAAGAGCAGGACAAGCGTACAGTGATACATCCCCAGAATATTCCTCTTTCAGACTTTGCTGCCCAGGCTCTTCATTTGAAAACTATGAGAAAGAGCTCATTCGATATGAGAACATGAAATAATTTGCATGATGCTATGATTACCTGATGGCTGTAATGACCTATATTTTAAAGAGGGAAATAGGTCATTAGATTAATTGTAAAATTATCTAAGCTGGTTAATTTTGCACAGTCACTAATATTGTCAAACTGTGTGATAGACAAGTTCTGCTGTAAGTTCTCTGATACCTACAAGGTGATATTTACTGATTAAACCATTTAAATGTGAACTTTCATTAAAAAGGTGTGTGAAATGGTATTTGCAATTTGAAATCTAACACATTGTAGTTCTAATCAGAATGTTCAAAAAAACTACTCAGGGATAGCTATTAAGAAAAACCAAACAAACAGATCTTTCAAGATCTCCAACTTTAGAAACACCCCTGACTTCTTTATGATTTGAAATGGCAGCTCTAGTAATTTCTCTGGCCATGAATCTGATTGAAAAGATAATAAGAAGCCAATAAGAAGCAATATTCTAAGTGGCGTTAAAACTCTGTGTAATTGTGCAGAGACATTTCCTATCTGCATAAGAGGAGAATTTATCTACTACGGTATAAAGATAATATGTGGATATTATTTCTCAGTAGAATTTAAAATCCAGAAGACCACAAGTCAGAATGTTTATCTGTTAGTTATCACACAGTGAAATGACTCTTTCTTATGTCTCTATTTATGATATTGTCAGTGACAGGAGCATTACTATTTACCTAAGCTTTCCAGGAAAGGTATATTGAAGTTTCTTAAGAGGATGAAAATATTTTTCAGAAGAAATTTTAATCCTTTCCTATTCTGCAGGTGTTAACAAAGCATTTCTCTGCATAATTTGGTTCTAAGAATTATGTTTGAAAAAGCTAATCACTATGATTGTGTTATGAGAGTTTCTGCNNNNAAAAGTTCCATGATTTCATGGTAATAGCAGATTCACAGTATGATGTCTTTTACAGGTCTATGCTTCTATAATATTATTTTCAGTAGCTTGTGAATATGACACGTTGGATGAGGGAGTAATGGTGGAAGGGATTAGGATTAGGGGATTAGGACAGAGGCTGCAAATAGCAAGTGACTGAACAGTGGTCAAAGAGTGTTTTGCAAACACTCATAGTGCCAAGTAATGTATTAAAAACCATGGATTGCTTAGAAAAAAATTTGGAAGCAATGTTACTCAGCAAGAAGAAGATGGGCATAAAGCTTAAGAGACACAGGTTATATTCTTGTGCTACTGACTTGTTTATTGCCATGGGGTATTAACACGCCCTGTCCGTACCTCAGTTTCTCCATGTAACATGGGGATAATGGTACTTATTTTCTTTTGTAAAGTACTTTGAGATCCTTGAATGACGTGATAAGTATTACTGTTAGTTTTACTATTACATATTATCAAAAACCAAAGCAGTCTTTTAACGAATTCATTTAGAGGTTTTAAAAAGCTCGTGTTGCCTAATGTATTATGGGAGATATATAACAGCAAGTAGCTTCCCACTCTATTTTATACATATTAAATTTTGTTTCCAACATTTCATTGTACGTGTCACCAACAATAGCAAGTATAATATGCTATACTTGGACAACTGCCAAAATTTGATTGTATTTATTCATTCCATTCTAACTATATTCGCTGCTGGACTTCTTTGAGTGGGACATACAAATTGTTGCCATTCAGACATTGTTATGGGCAGATATTTTCCAACAGAACATGAGAAGAATAAGTCCCAATGAGACAGAGATTAATTTTATAGCTCAACTGAAATAAAAGGTTTCAACTCAACGAAAGTCTTACTGTGCTTAAATATTATCTGGAATGGCAGAAAGATGTGCATGAATTTGCAGACAAATAAAATTTAGAGATCTCATATATTATACAGCTAACATGAAATGCAACTCTCCATTCAGGAGGAGGAACTGAATATTTCTTCTCTAAGCACCTGAGAATAGATCAGATAAGACAATATCCACAAATAGGAGTTTTCAGTCTGAGGGACTGGGAGTTTTGTTTACTCTTTATCCAAGAATATAAGCTGTCCAGAAAATTGCTAGGCTAAAAAGAGAAGTTCCTGACCAGAAGTGACATGGGATTTCTCTTCATTGTTCCCCCACAAGACTACTATGACCATTGCTAGTGGTGGCAGTGTTATTTCTTGGACAAAGGTGTTATCACCTTTGATAATCAAAAACTTGTCCATCTTTTCAGCTATGTTCATAACTTGATCTTTCTACATTCCTACCAAGGTACCTGTTTGGAGTGCTGCAGCTATTATAGTGGGTTTTCGCAATAAGCATTTTCTTGATTCTTAGACATCAGCAACATTTTCAGAAGATATGTAAGGGTTTTAAAACCCCATTCCCTAGGATTTTACTCTCTTTCAGGGAGGGATTTAGGCTCTTTCATGGCTAACTATTTTTTTTTTTTAAATGAATGATGATCAAACCACCAGGCATTTGGGGAAAATGTTTTGCAGGAAATGAGATCAGTGGTCCAATTTGATGTACCACTGAACTTCTAGGATGGTTTCAACTTTTTGTATTAGCACCACCATATCTGTCGCTGAGAAGAGGAAATCTATTCCCCCTCCGCTTTTTCCCCCTGTATTACAAGTACACGGAGCTACCCAGTCCCCTAAGTGCATGTATTGCAGCTTGCTAACAACTATTGCTGTAAACAAAGCAACAGGCATGCCATCAAATTGGATATAGTCCTTCACCAGAGTCTCAGTATTCATGAGCTGACTGCATCTATTAGCAAATTATATAAATTATATAAAGTATACAAAGTATTACAATTATGTTATGAGATGGCTTCAAAAATATAAATGCGAATCTATCTTTTCTCTTTCACAGTCCCACAAGCAAACAGGAAAGTAGTTAGGACTTAGCACAGGCATTTTATGAAGACGAAGTAGCAAGAAGGTAAATGAGGAATTAATAAGCATTGAGATCTTTCATTGCTGACCTTGATAATGTGATTAAGCAGTCTGCCTTGAATGAACCTTTGTATACTCATTTATTCTAGAATCCAACCTCAAATTCTATATCAATAAATGAAGGGATTTCAGTAAAAGAAAAGGTGACTGGGAGAGATCTTATTTTTGGAGCCTGAAATGGTAATTTCATTCTATCTATTTTCTGTTATCCATTTTTATGTATTTATACTTCCTAGATCATGCTGTAAAGCAAATAGAACAAATGGTAGCAAAAATGATATTTCCAGTTCAGCTAAACGAGTACATTACAAGAAATCATACAAAACCTTCTGAATTTTCCAGTGTCAAGAAATGAGACACAAATCAGAGAAATCTTTCAAACCTAGGGAGGTTTCTGTTACCTCTGTGTCAATGGGTTTCATACTTCTCCTTAGTGTTTGATTCTCATAAGGCATATGCGATATTGTTACATCTGAGTTGCACAATTTCTCTGTTTAGCTCTGTTTGGATAAAGAAATGTTTTTACCCCCAGAGGTAGTAATCATTTGTGTTGATGCAGTAGCAAAGATGAAAGGTAGTTTATATGCTTATGTCTTTTTCCTTTTGGTGAAACAAACTCAGGAAACAAATTCTATAGCTAAAATGTATTAGTTAAAACATTTTAACTTTAAATTTAGTTGCACTAAACTGGAATTGGATGACCATATGGGAGAAGATTGTAAACCTTACTGTTCTATGGAAATTTTGCTTCTTAGAGCTTCATAGTCAAAAATAATGTTTCAAGACAAAAGAAAGAAAATCTCGATTTCAGTGGCTTTTTTCCTAAATTTGTGCTTACATTCTCAAATCTCAGCAGCTCCTCCACCATTTTTCTTCCTGACCTTCAGTTTAATTAATATTCCCAAATTGGTTTTGTTTTGTTTTGTTTTTTGTTTTGTTTTGTTTTGGTTTTTTTTTTGTTTTGTTTTGTTTTAATTCTGAATGCAGTCCTCCCTCTCTGATTTCCTTGATTCAGGTTCAGTGGATCCAGCTTTATCATGTTACTCCTCTTTTTACATTCATCCTGTTTCTATTCTACCCAACCCAATTTTCCTTTGTGACATACTAGATGCACAATGCTGAGGTCTGTAAAATGTAGTCATTCTCAGCCTACTTCTCCAGAAAAGCTGTCTCTTTCACAGATGACCCAAAATGAACTGTAATTCATGACTGGAGTCCAGGGCTTATAATTTGAAAAGAAAATTCTACCTAACCATATTTTGCTGGATATGAACTTTTAAATGTGAGATCCCTCATTATGTAAAATGGTCTTATAAGAAGTGGAGGGATTTGTCAATGGAGTAGGTTCTGGCTTGATTCGCTGTTTTTGGAATGGCTCAAGCAATTCTAATTATAAGCTATGATCTAGAGCTGTTACTATTTGCCAGATATTTCAACCTTGATGAGCAAGACCCTTTAGGCTCATTTGAAAAAGCTTACAAACAAGGAAATGCAGTGCTGTTCACCCGCTGGGCTTGGGACAAAAAGCAAGTATGAAAGCTGCCAATATTTCTATATTTGCTTGTTTCATCTGAGTGGGACCAGTGCAATGACACAGAAGAAGACTCTCTGAGCCCAGAGCGAGAATAACACACTTGAAGTGCTTAATGGGTTTCTTCTAAGAGGTTTCTCCAGCAGCTTTAATAGAGCTGGGTGAACTGCTTGCATGAAAAAAACTTTAGCTGATGAATTTCAGTCTTTTTTTTTTCAGTGTCTGAATTGTTCACCAAGGGATTTGATTTTGTTTCTGATTTGTAATTATTCACAAACCAGAGCTTGAACAGTGCATGCTCTGTATATTTCTGATTCGTTACTTCCACTATGAGGCCATCCACTTTCACTGCATCATGGTGTCTGAGTAAAGCGAACGGGTGCTCATGCCAGAGCTGGGGGGAAGGGAAGAACACAGCACTATCTAATAAGAGAAAGCTTTAAAGACTTTGAGCACTTTGTCCTGTTTGGAGTTAGGTCAACAACGTAGGAAACATTTTACACCTTACATATTTTAGAATACATGAGTAAAACCTTGGAAAGCATTGTAACATTTTAGTAAGATATCACATTTTAAATGAATGCTCCTTCATAATCAGTGCAAACTTATATACACAAATCATAGAATCATAGAATCATAGAATGCTTTGGGTTGGAAGGGACCTTTAGAGGTCATCTAGTCCAATGCAGTGAGCAGGGACATCATCAACTAGATCAGGTTGCTCAGAGCCCCGTCCAACCTGACCTTAAAGGTTTCTAGGGATGGGGCCTCCACTACCTCTCTGGGCAACCTGTTCCAGTGCTTCACCACCCTCATTGTAAAAAATTTCTTCCTTATATCTAGCCTAAATCTCCCCTCCTTTAGTTTAAAACCATTACCCCTTGTCCTGTCACAACAGGCCTTGCTAAAAAGACTGTCCCCATCTTTCCTATAGGCCCCCTTTAAGTACTGAAAGGCCGCAATAAGGTCTCCCCGCAGCCTTCTCTTCTCCAGGCTGAACAACCCCAACTCTCTCAGCCTGTCCTCGTAGGAGAGGTGCTCCAGCCCTCGGATCATTTTTGTGGCCCTCTTCTGGACCCGCTCCAACAGCTCCATGTCCTTCTTGTGCTGAGGGCTCCAGAGCTGGACGCAGTACTCCAGGTGGGGTCTCACCAGAGCNACTTGGCCTTGTTGAACCTCATGAGGTTCGCACAGGCCCACCTCTCCAGCCTGTCCAGGTCCCTTTGCATGACATCCTATCCCTCAGGCGTGTCAACTGCACCACTCAGTTTGGTGTTATCTGCAAACTTGCTGAGGGTGCACTCGATCTCGCTGTCTATGTCATTGATGAAAATATGAAACAGCACTGGTCCCAGTACGGACCCCTGAGGAACACCACTTGTCACTGGTCTCCATTTGGACATCGAGCCGTTGACCACTACCCTCTGGATGCGACCATCCAAATGACCTAATGTCAGATTTTTGTCTAGCTTATTTTGCCTTTGTGCAATAGTATTCCCCCAACCCCAGCAACAAAGAGTATAGTTACATTACCATAAATATATTGCATCATAATTAAGTGCATCTCACTGTAATCCAGAGCCTAATGAAGGCAATGAAATCACGTTCATCATTTGGGATCAGGTCCTTAGTGTTAGCTTTTTGTCTCTACACTTGAGGAACTGCCAGCTGAAGTAGCTTTCACAGAATCACAGAATGGTTGAGGTTGGAAGGGATTCAGAATCAGCTTTCGTGGAAAGAGACTAGCTAGGACCTTGGTTTAGTAACAATGACTGGCATGGGTGCATTAGATCAATTTTCTCCTGGAGCAGAAAACATGAAGTGATTTGTAGTTCTAGCTGCTCTTATAGGGGAAGAAAAAAAAAAAGTGGGTCCAGGCTTGACTCCAATGTGAGTTGTACCTGTCCTTTTTACTCAATGAAACTCCTTTTCCAGTTTTTATAGAAATATAGAGATAAGTCAGTGAAATAGTCTCTGAAAGTTAGGCAAATGTAATGTTCAAAGGTTAAACTGTTCTTCTTTGCATGAATATCAACCTCTCCACCCCCAAAATGTATATTCGGTTGAAACTGTGGGAGGTTCTTTTATTCTGACAGCCTTATAACTGAGATATATTTTCACCTGTCATGTATATCAATAAAATATACAGTACTTAATACTTAAATGTTTCACTATTAGAATAATTTTCTGATCCCTCTGGATTAACACATTGTAAAATAGAACACTCAATTTTGTATGAATAAATTAAGTGTTTTGCAACTTATAGTAATGAGATAGTTGGTTCACATAACTTTATAAACTGGTAACATGATACAGCAATGAAGAAGTCCAGGTTGGAAGTTTGCCTGCCTTAATGAGAGAAAGCTTCTCTTTACTCCACTGACTGCTCTATTTGAGCAAGGACAGAAAGTCTGATTAGTGTTTCTACATTCTCTTTTTTTTCACCTCTTCCATCAGCCTTTATTTTTCTTTTTATTATGAATTCTTACGCTTCCATAAATTTCATAGAAAAGATAGTGCAGGTTGTAAGATAGCCACACTAATTGCTTTGCTTCCTGAAAATTTGCACAGAAATGCTTCCTCTTTACAGGAGATAGTGACAGGTCCTAAACATATCTTTCATGGAGTAGCAGAGGAAAGGTTGTAAAATCTAGTGGCAAACATTTGGCAATTTATAAACAACTTATGAAAATGCTCCTTGAAACTAACCTGAAGCATTCAGATTAGGAGACTGTAGGGGCATGAGTAGGGAACATTTAATTAAGTTCCCTGAAGTCGAATGTATTTGTAGATGAAGGACTCTGCTTCTGCTCACTTCTTAAGCAACTGGAGTTGCCCATGACACCCTCACAGGCCATCCCAGTGGAAGCAGCTGGAGTTAGGGTTGACCTCTGCTACTAACAAAGTAGCAAAGTTGTGAAAACAGGGGCTTCAGTGTACACGAACAAGATGTAAACAGCTCACATTAAGAAAGACTAATTTATCTATCTTTATCTAAATAAATTAGAACTTTCTTGGGCAATTTAGCCATGCAGCTAATTATAATGTAAATGTAGCAGAAGTTAGGTAACAGTTATAAAAATACTGAATGCAAACTTTCTGTATCACAACTGTCCACTTGTTTGTGTGTTGGCTAATTAATCCCAGCTTTTGTAACAGAGTGATTAAGATTGGGTTTAGAATTTTTTAGCTGTATGTTAGAAAAGATATCTGTAAATAAAAAGTAAAATTATCATTATGTAGGGAAGTATTTCTGTGAAGATACCCTCTTTAATCTTTTTGAGGGAATTCCATGGTAACTGCATGGCAAATTGGAGTGAAAAATTCATAGATTTGGTAAGTTTATGTGGAGAAAAAAGATATTCTTTTTCATTTTCATTTCTCTTCTGGATTTTAATAATTTAATAGAGGATTTCCCATCTTATTCCTCATTTTTTTCCCCCTTTTGGGCCCAGGATGTATTTTAAGGCATACTGTGTATGTTATGACTTTTTGTTAATAAGCATTCTATTAATTTTAAATCTTAACTGTAAACAAATGCTTGGCCAGTGACAGTGACCCAGGACCATCAGACCTGTAACTTCATCTCTTTTGATTTGGTAGCTTATATACACCACAGACATTTTTGGTTTAGCCATTTGTAGTCATCTTTCCATTTGTCATGTTGACATACCACTCTGTCTTACACTGGGCAAGATCTAGCCAACAGTGCCGTGATTTTTTTTTTTTTGAGCATGCTTTCAAAGAAGAGAATAATACTGGCTAACAACTATACAGTTTGGATCTGAGTTATATATGTAAGCAATTTTTTGTAGCTTCTTTCCATGCTCCTCTACTGGCTGCCCAGTGTCAAAACAGGAGGTTCTATTTTCTTTTGCAGTAATCATCTCTGACATGCTGTTGGCAATATTATCCTCCAGGTTCTTTCTGTTGTCTTCTAGAAGACATTTTCCCCATGGGGGAGGAAAAAAAGCCTTCTGTCTTTAAACAAAGGATTAAAAATGCAAAGCTTGTTTGGAATTTGGAATTTGGAACAAATGCTTGTTGGAATTCAGTGTCCTGACTCTTTCACACCTATTAAAATTAAAGTTTTATTTTACCAGTGCACAGAGGACTGTTTAAAAGGGTTATGTATACTTAGCCTTTTATTTCCTTTAACATAGTGTTAGCAAGATGAAAACAGGGTTTTCTAGTAGTGCTGTAAAGAGGGAAAATGGAGACACCATTGCTCAGAGTGTTCAAAAGAATATAATACATGGTCCTTGTGATGATGTTGTCTGAAGCAATCCAGCATTAGTAGGGAGTGGACTGAATAAACTAAAAGGGTCTTAATTTCTTTTTTTTTTTAACACAACAAATAGAGACGTGGGGCAGACAATCCACAAACACACCGTTTTTTTAAAATAAACTTGGGAATCAGAATGCATGCCAGTACAAAGAAGGGACCAGCCATCTAGGTATAACTGTCTTTTTACATTTTAATTCAAATGAATGAAAACAAATGCAAATTACAGAAGTTTCTTTCATCATAGATCAAATGATTACAGTCCAACTTAGCACTGCTCAGTCTAACAGACCTGCACCTTGTCTGATGGCAGAAAAATAATGAAACTGGTTTGCAATGGCTTCATCCTCTGTTTCCTGCATCTGTCAAGAGTAAGTATGTTAGGTTTCCCTCAGGCAAGGCACTTTACCTATTTACACAACATCTGTGAAGTTTGGTTAAAATTTGGTCGAACTAAGTTAAAAATCATACACGGTTAAGAGAAACAGACATTGATACAGAGGATAGTCAGATCACCATTTTTTCTTAAGGAAACAAGATTAAAACTCTAAAATTACAAACTGCTTCCATTTATGAGATAGAAGTGTGAGATTGTAGTAGATGAATGCTGGTTCCACAGAAGCTGAGGGAAATTTTGTTTTATGTTTTTAGTATTGCTATAACCTAGGCGTTATTCCTCTAAATTTTCTCCAAGCAAACCACCCCTACTAAACCCAGAAGTTTTTCCTGTGTCAAGATGACAGCGTTGGTCTCCAGAAGTCTAACGTCCACATTATATTTGTGTTTGACAGAAAGGATTTCAGTTTCCCTATTGCATTGTTGTGCTTTTGTGAACTTCCTGTGAACGGTAGAGCTAAGGGGGCTATGAATATTCATTTGCACTTTGTTTGTGTCATTCTACTGTAGTTGTATATGCTTATTTACAAAACATGTTGACAATACAGTGAAGAATGATGTATTTACAAAAAAATCACCAAGTAACATTAAAAAAAATTGTTCTGCAGAATTTTGTTTATAGAGGATAAGTGACTGTGTTTTAGCATTTATCATTAAATAAATATGCAGTATCCCAAACATATATATCTTAGTGTTCTTAATGTGCACACATGGTTATATCCAATAACAAATATTTTACTCCACCAAAAGAAACCCAAAAAAACAACCCAGCTTGAAAGAAGTCAGATGGTCTTATTAAGGGTATAACTACAGTTATAGACAGTGTTCTCTTCAGAAGAAAAAAAAAAAGAAAAAACCCCTCAGATATTAAAGTTGATATTAAGCCTTTCACCTTATGAATAACATATGTGGATGCTAACTGTTCATCATGCTGTTAACCAAGCAGAAGGTGAGTCCAATCTCATCCCTGCAAAGGAAGTCTTTGTGGTGGAAAAGTCATTGTAGGGTAGAAAGATGATTTGGAATGATGTCACCTCTATACGGGCAAGTTGTGCAGTGTCATTCGCAGTCACTGCTACTTTTAATGCCTATGACACTCCAGTTTGAAAGTTCGTAGAAAAACAACCATTCTGTACAAGGTTTTTGGAAAAAGGGCCACAGGCTTTGAACGAGGAACAGGTGCAATGCGAATTAGCAGAGCACAGCTGAATGATTCCAAGGCAAGTAATAATCTGAAGTGCGTGGGATCCCACAGCCTGGTTCTTAAATACATATATGCATCCCTATCCGAAATGGACAAAGTACCTGTTGTCTACTCCCATCTTCCTCTGAATGAGGTCCGTTAGCAGTCGGCAGATTCCAGAGAGGTACTGTGAAAGAGGTGTGTGTTAGAAGAGATTTGAAGGACAAGAAGGTAGTGGGCTTGCAGACCAGTTTGGGAAGGGCGCTCTGTGCCTAAGGGGAAGAATGTGCAGAGACATTTTGGTGAGAGGCAAATGAGGCCATCATCGTTAGTGGAGCAGAGGTGATGAGGTATGATGCCGTAATAACCTCCTCAGCACGCTTGGGGACATTTCTGTCAGCGACTGGCCCTGTCCTCATTGTTTGTCAAAGTGCAGCCATTAACTCTGCTGACCAAGCAGCTCCTCCCCGCTGGTTACAAAGAACTGGGAATGGTCACCGGGCACCTCATTTGCACTCACTGTACTGCCTTTCTCAAGGCAATACGCTGGTCAGACATTGTTGTTGTCATATCACAGCTATTCTCATTTTCTACTAAATGAGATGCAGATAAGTGTGTTTCACACTTTTAAATTTTCCAAGCTTCATGCACTTTTATCTGTTCATATCAGAAACCTGATTACTGCTACTTTGGTTCTCTGCAGTTCTTTCTGAAGGCTGCAGGATAGAGAACGAAGTAAAAGAAGTAATCGATACCATTGTCTGACAAAAAATCACATATAGAATTCCAGCGTGTTGGGGCAACTTTGCCTAGGTTTTATATTTCATTATCTAGGAAACTCTGTGCGTTTTGTGTATTTCCTTAAATGTTTCACCAATGAGAAACACTTTTAAATAGCGCATAGTAAAAATTAATTCCGTGTAATTTTTTTACTATTGCAGATTTCATTATGAAATATCTCAAGATTAAATTTATTCCAATAATCATTACAATGATGAAAAAATTCCTTGCTTCAATAATTGATTTATGCTACAGAGTAGTTTCAATATCATTTCTTATTAGCTCTAATGACAAATTTTAAAATAGCAGGGCTCTGAAATAAAGATGAAAANTTCTTTACCCGTATCTAGTTGCTTTATAATAAATTATTTTCTTTCTTCTTTTTATTTTTTTAGGGTCTTCAAGAATTTGAACTGGAAAAGCCACAACTTTTTTCTGACATATCAGCATTGCTTATTCAGATTTTTGTTATTGTATTAGTCAAGAAATTAGATGCCATGTCATACATATTTGCTTGTATTATGTATATGCTATTAGTTTATACAGAATGCTAGTATTATCTCCCTTTTTGGAAGTTATATGCGTGCTATACTATGCATTCCACTATAAAAGGAAGACAAATAGAACATAAAGACGTCATTTGGCACTGTGACACTTCTAAAATGTTTTAAAGTATAATGGCAGAAATATATGGTAGAAATTAAAAAAAAAAAACCTCTCTTTGACTGGCCCCATTCTGTAATTTGTTTTCCCTTCATATGAGATTTAAAGGGAAACATCATCCAAGACAGGATCCTACAGGCATGGCCAGAAGGCAGCTCACTGTCTTTTGAGACACCTGATGCGGCTGCTGTATACTGACCACAATACTCCCAGTTCAAGTCACAGCTGCTGTAATGCATAGGATGTCTTTATGCAGAACTTACACAGTACGTTTTGGATGCTAAATAATAAACCATGACATTTGGTAGGTACTTTACTAGAGCAGTAGTCCCAACAATTACTCACCTGTTTAAGCTTAGACACACACAAAGGTTTTTCAGTGAAAAAAATTTTGTGACAGTACCCATCCATTGACAGAGCTGGCCAGTTAGCTGTCTGATGTCATCAGTAGAAAGTGCATTTTTAGGGAAATTATGCATGTGCTTGTATTAGCGGTGCTGTAGCTTTACTCCTAGCTCTTTAAGAAAATTGTATTCGTTCCATGCAAATCCTTAACTGGGAGTGTGACATTGTTCTAGCCTGACACTTAATTTCTTTGCTGTTTAGACCATAATTCTTACATGAAGCGTCTAAAAGTAATGCAAGTAACAGGGGAATAATTGGGAATGATACACCTGAAATCATTGCACTAAACCAGAAACAGGCTCCAGAGATTTTTGAGGAAGAAAACCACTGGCGTTTGAATACATAAACTGTTGAAAATTTAGTTGTTTTTAGAAAGTAAATCTACTTAATTCTAAGCAGAAATGGCTTCATTAAATGTTTTCTGCTTAAAGAACATAACAAAAAGATCAAAAAAGTAAATGGGAAGTTATACTGGAGTTCCACTGGGATCTGAAACCTGTTCTGTTCAATATAGATGATTTGGGAAAGGGGATGAATAATGTGGTGGCAATTTTCCTGATGATACTAGGTCATTAGTAGTTAATATCAGTGCTGACTGAAGAACTGCAAAGAAATTCCTAAGACTGAGTGACTGGGTAATAAAATGGCAAATGAAATCCAGTGTCAGTAAATGTAAATGATGTACCTGGGGAAAAAACAATCCTAACTTCACAAATAGGATTGATGGTCCCTGTCTGACCATTACCACTCAAGAGCAAGACCTCAAGGTTATAATAGATAGTTATAACCTAAAGATTGCAATTATCTCCGTGCTCAGGAGTCAAACTTAGTATTAAGAATTATTAGGAAGAAAATGTATAACAAACCAGTGTAAATCCATTTTTGCATCTGTATCCTGTAGGCAGCTGTCATCCCTTCCACCTCATAGCAGTGTATAAGGCACAACTGAAAAAGAGTAAAGGAAGAGTTGGGAGGGTGATCAAGGGTGTGGGATGGCTTCCCTGTGCAGGACATCTTAGTAGACTGGGACTCTTCAGTATGAAAGAAAGAAAATCTATAGACTGATGTAAGTGTGATATAGAGCAGCATGGAATGGGAGAATAGGAGTGACTGTACTCTTTCACTCCCAGTACAAGAAATAGGGGCACCAAGTGAATCTAGCAGGTGGCACGTTCAGAATAAGCACAAGGCAACCATTGCCCCATGCATACTGCAGCTCTACTCCTTAGTACGGGCCCTTACGGATGCTAGAAGTTTGTCTGGGATCAGGATGAAATTGGGTATGTAATGCTTGCTTAGGAAGTCTCTGAGACAGGAATAGTTGATAGCTGGGAGAGTTTTCTAGGGAAATGTGCTTGTTTCTTATGTATTTTCTTGTATTATTTCTTTGACATCTCTTTTAGGCCACTGTCAGAAGCAAGATACGGGCTAGGTAGATGGACCTATGGTTTGACCCTATGCGTCTGTTCTTAGCTACCAGTGCTCATTTACAAACAGTATTAGAAATGCTTTGATACAACCTGGAATTTTTTTATACACAGTTTGTGAATAATTTCTTTCTGTTTTGTAAGAGATAAG
>VYZW01052583.1:15792-28656 GCA_013401315.1 Balaeniceps rex
TGAATAATTTCTTTCTGTTTTGTAAGAGATAAGTATTTGCTTCTGTATTTATTTAGATTTTTCTTTGCAGAAAAATATCAGGAGTATTTTTCCTTGATCAAAAGTGAAAACAACAGGGGTTTTTTGTTTGTTTTACCATGCAAAGGGTCTAACTTCATCAATAATATCAGCAGAAATTTACATTTGATATAATTTATTTTAGAGAAGTATAGTTCAATGAGAAAGAGAGAGCTGCTTTGAAAAATATATCTGATCAGTAGAGATGTACAACACTTTCTTTCTAAAGAATTGTTTTGAAAATTATGTGTGGCTACTTTTACTCAGATACTGCCTGTCATGCTTATATTTTTTTGCAGTGACTTCCACTTGCCATAACAACAGAAGTTTAACAAACAGTATTTATGTGCTGCAGGCATAGAAGTGTACATAAACATAAAAGAAAGTAACAGAATGCAGGTTGCCAATCACATCATTCAGTTCTCCCCAAAGCTTCCAGATAGTTTTACTTTGCTAAAAGTTTCTTTCTTTTGTAGCTTTCTGAATTTTGGAGAATCTATATTTTCTGTGAGGGAAGTTAGTTGTTTTCCACATGGAAAACCCAACCGAAGAAAAGACTTCTTCCCTTAAAAGCACTTATGTAGCTTATACCTATATTGCAAGCAACCATTTTTGGTGTCTGTTAATATACTACGGAGTTGTACTTCTATAAGAAAAAAAAAAGGTTAAAAGCCAATTTTAACCATTTAATGTTGTTGATTCCAGGCCATTGAAGTAAGTGGATTTGAGAATGGGCTGGAGAATTACACATGTGAATACATCTGTCAAGCTAGCTAGTTATAAAATATTTGCACGTTTTTCATAAAGGTTGCATCAGCACAAGCAGCATACATATTCTGCCTTGAGCATTTGCTTCTCAGAAACACAGAAAGAGAAGTTGGAGATGTGAGGGAGTTTAGCCATAAGAAATAAGCATTTTAAAATTCCCTTTATGTAGATGAGAAGTATTTCTGGCCTGGCAGCTCTCTAACAAGAACTAACAAATGGAAGATAATCATGGGCGAAACACAAGAAAAAAGTCAACCTAAGATAAAATGATATAAACTGACAAGAAGCACAGGGGAACAGTAATGTGTATTGGAGAAAGGCATATATTAAAGCACATACGATAAATTCTGGAAAAACTTGAAATAATATACCTATTGTAGGGGATTATTAAAAACAAGTCACTTCAAAATATGGACTAAATTTGTCCATGGCCTAAGCTGGCCTTTATACTTCAGTCTTTAAAAAATACAGTATTGCATTTATGTTGAGTTTGTATATGTGTGCATGATTTTGTCCATAACTTTGCTAACGTAATCATCTTAACAATTTGTCACATGTAAGCATTAATTTGAAGTTAGCAGTAACTATTATTCCAAAGTAAGCACTCCAAATATACTCTCCTTTCAAAACCGACAGTCTCAAAGGTATGCATGTGCTGCATATCTGACGGAGCAAACCAAAACCTTTTGCCACTTTCTAAGTTTCTGATTTCTGATTAAAATTGTAGTATGTTCATCTAATTGCCTTAATAACCATCTTTGACAATTATATTATGTTAAGTTTTCAAAACACAGTCATCCAAACTTTATGCAGAAATCATGTGGCATTTATGGTTTCTTGTGGTTTTGGAGCAAAACCAGCTAAATCTCTTCGATTTAACTCAATTTCAATTTTTTTCTTTTAAAAGGAAAGCAAAATGAAATACAGTGGAATGTTTGTGTTGAACTTGAGCACTGATACAAGATTTAAACAATCTAGCATATGAACTTTGAGATTATCCATATAAATAATAGAAAGTTAAATTAAAGCTAGGGCTAAAAAATATGCTAACTTTTAAATTGATTGTTAAAGGTTCACCATGCCTGAACATAAAGAAGTTTAGCAGCATATGGTAAGGTAATCATTTTATGCCATATATTTTATTAAGATGGTGTAACAGTTAAAACATATTTCAAATGCAATACATATTTTGGGCATGATAAAATAATTTGAAAGATGTCAACTCGAATCACACAACAGTGATTATTTACTAATGTAAGATAGAGTCACTTTGATTCTAATAAGAAAATGCCTGGCCTGAAGTCACACCTTCATATGCATCTAACGGTGCTCTCATTTTATCATATTTTAAAAATCCACACCTCATATTTTCTGTTTCCTTATATGGATGGTGCTAATGACACACATAGTAAACCTTCTATTAGCTTTGTACTTCAATAGGATTTGTTTAATTTCAGCTGTCAAACAACATGGAGAAAAAAAATCCACTTTTTTGATAACCCCAGGATTTAAAATGCATTATCAGTATGACAGCAATAAATGTTTTCCAAACAATCTTATTTATAGGCCATGTTCTTTCTTGGTGTATATACAAATTTGAGCAGCATGTGAAATCCCTCATTTGTTTGCCATAAATTGTGCATGTTACTGATGTAAGGTTTATTATGTAAGAGTGGTTGAGTAACCCAGCATTAGCACTGTTGATACACAACATTTTACCTCCAGCTCCCTTACTGAGATCCGACTGGAGTTGGTGCTATCTGAGAGGTATTACCAGCCAATGACTGTTCAGTAATCAATTCTGTATAAATAATAATATAAATATAAATATAAATAATATCAAAATGTATATGCTAGTCCATCTTCTAATGGAGATGTACTTTAAATTTGCGAGTATGTAAAGCCAGCAATGAGAAGCGATGTCTCATCCCTGGAATGGATGACTTAAATTCTGCTATAAGGGCTGGGCAGTACAGGAGGCCACTGTTGCTGCTTGTACTCTAACTCTGAGAATGGAAAAGCTGCTGCTTCCACTGCAGTGTCCATCAGGCACTTCACTGAGACTACCAACAATTTTTTCATATTCATATAAACTTACTTAGCTTTTCCTACAAACAGGAAACTTCTGTGCAAATTAGTCACTGAAATGTCCCCATTCTCTCCCAATAAGTTTTGCACCTCTGCTCCCCATTTACAGAATGCATGGCAGTTTTACACTTTGATTCTCCATTTATCTCTATTGAACAGAGAACTTCGTGCAATCTCTGACTGCAATATGAATTCTGAAAAAATACCATTTCTTTAGCATAGGAATAATGTACAAAAATAATATTTTAGTACTCTTGATTTGCCTTTTTAATATTACATTATATTTCTTCTTATAGTATTTATAAAATCCTCACTATGATGGTGCCTGTGAATCTAGTATTACACTAATATCACATAATAAATGTAATTATATTTTTTTTAATTGGAAAAATTATTTCACATAAATATATTACCAAAATCAGACAATCTGACATCCGTGCTTCTCATGATTTCACCAGAGCAATATGCTAGTATTAGAAGATTGTGAGATTTTTTTCTAAATAATAAAGTCCATCTGTCTTTACCCTACAAAGACATTCAATAGTGAGAAAACGAGATTTTTCCAACTGCATATGCCTGGTTCAGAGGAGGCTGCAAAGACATTCTGAATGCATCCTCTGCTCCATTAGAGTAACTGAGTACTTGTAAAAACATTTTCTAGGCTTTTCTTTTATGAATGTGAAGAAATTGTAGATACGTGTCAGTAGTTCTGCAGCTTTGTAAAGGATCAATATAGTTTCTGATGCAGGACCTGGCCCTAAAGGCAGCTCTCAAGTACAAATCCCCGACTGCACTATGGAGCCTTTCTGCATAAAAGACTGTACATCATTACGTGTAGAGTGGCTACACTCAGGTCTGCTTTAAGCTATAGACAAGCCCATCAGGAGCCAGGGTCCCAAAGTACCAATATGAGTTTTACAAAGTGTTTTTGTACTTTGTATTCATTTCATATTTATCTTTTGTACTTTTTGTACTCATTTCATATTTAACTTTAAATATGCATATAAATCCCACTGAATCAAGTTTGTTTTGAATAGAAATGGATTTAAATCTAAGTTCGATGTTTTCCTGAGGTGGTAGATATGCAGTAGATATGTTCCCAAACATTTTCTGAGCCTTGTTACTGTTAGCTGTTTTACCGTACAGGCTAAAAGAAATGCTGACTCCTAAGGGCTAAGCAAATGTACGGTGCGTTAGATACAATTATATGAAATTCCAGGCTGGGAAAAGCGGTGGCGGTTCTACTGTGTCAATTGGACGTGCCAAGGCTGCTCTGCTGGGACAGCTGCACTGTCACCACCAGGAATGGCGAGTTCCTCGGGCTCTTTGGCTTTGTGTCTGCTCAGCTGTATTCAAAAATCATACCTCCAGCCTTCACCATGTTTGAAGAAACTGTCTATTTCTAATGTTACAGGCTTCTGATTGACTGCAACGGAAGAGAAACAAACAGGGCAGCTGTCACTCCGTCCTGAATTCACACTAATAATGTGTATTGTACAAAGAGATTGCAGACGTTGTGAGGTTATACCCTACGCAAACTTCCTCTTGTTTTCATCTGCATTTTCTATTTCTGACTGAAATGCAAGCTAGCCTTTTCAAGCTCATACTTCCTGCAAAACTGTGGAAAATGCATATATAATATTTTTCCTTGCACTTGAAAAATGTGTTCTAAAGGCTGGTTTCATCATGTAGATTTAATAATTCTGGATAGAAGAGCATGCTCATGACAGGTCTGTATTTTCTTGGACATATTGCATTTGATTCTGAGTGCAGTTTTCAGCTTTTTTAAATGGAATTTTGTGGGGTTTGAGAGTTTGTTTTTCATTATGTTAAACATAGAGCATCCATATGTTGCTTTCCTTTGGAATCTTTAAGAAAACATACAGTCATTTAAATCTGGGCTATTTTATCCCTGCAGTCATAAAATTCCCATAGAAGAAGACTTCTGCCTTATATATTTTTCTCCCTTGGTTGTTGCAAATGTGTGTTCTAATTCCTTTTCTTCATTATACTTTGTACGACAAAGTTGCTGCAGGTAAGTAAACGTGCATAGGATATGAAACAGGCTCTTAACTCCTATGATACGCTCTATAATTCAAAATCTTGACCGAGGTGCTCAAGTCATATCCCTGGTTCATGACCTTCAGGTCGGTAGAGCACAATAGGAAGTATTAATAGCTGGCTTCCATGGTGTAATCTTTGTTGTAAGAATAATACATGAGATCTCACATGCTTCTATCAGTTGCAAATGTTCTTGTAGCTCATTGTACAATATGTCAGATGAAATGGATTTCATGATCTTTTGTATAATGCATATGTTCCAATAGTAATTTCAAACCTAATTTATTTCCTTAGAAATTCATTCATCTTTTGGGTGCCATTTTTAACCATCTTAATTTTCGGTTATACAAGCACAGGGGGTAAACTCTTTGCTCACATATACGGGTCCCACTCCCCTTGGATTTTGTGCAAGATTTACAGTATCTAAGGGGAAAATTTAGCTTAGGAGTATTTTTGTTTTATCGCTATCATGCAAGCCCTTTTTCTGTTGAAAACCTAGTAGTTATTTGGCAGTTGTGTTTCATTTCGGTCTTGCTGCTATAACTAGAAATGCTTTTAAAGATATAATTTTTCCCAGATAATGTACCTCTGTAAATTGCAAAGTTGACTTTGTGTCTTTCAAAATACATGTATAAGTTATTGGGAGTTTTAACATTAGCTGCAAGTGTGTCACTGAAATAGTCATTGCATTCTTCCTTTTTTTTAACGTAGTGGTTGTTGGTGGATGATGGGTGTGGAAAGTGAGGAAAAAGGAACCTGCCACATTTCATTGGCTGCAAATTCCAAAGAGCTCTTAAAACCATGGGCACAGTTGTTCTTACACTTTTGCTTTTAACAGGAAGAATAAGAGAATAGGGGATTAAGGTAGCCAAAAGAGCTTTTAAAAAGTATATTTCATTGGGAAGAGTGGCATCCTGGCAAGAACAAACATATTAAGCTGCAGGGCATTGTTATAATAGAATAATTTTTTTGGCCAAGGGCAATGTAGAAAATGACAGTGATGGAAATTCCTTTTTCCGCTTGGACAAGAGTTTTTTTCAGAGCAATATAATTGGCAAGTCTAAATACCTCTTACATACAGTAGGATCAGTTTATCCATTTGTTCTGGAAACTACATAGTAATATTTCAGTCTCGGCCCCCTCTCTTATTAAGGAAGCATGGGCTGAGAGTTTAACAGTTTAACAGAGTCTAAGGTTTAACAGTTACAGTGCAGTTGCCTTCCCTTAGACTATGAAGTAGTGTCTGTAATTCATATCTACAGTTTTATGCTCCACATTCTCCTCTATAATATTCTAGTTCTTTTACTTGTCAATATGGTATATGAAAGTCCATCTAAGACATGGCATAATTACTTCTAGAAATCTGTTTGGGTAATAACGTGGAATGAAATAACTTAAAAAAATCAATTAAATAATTAAAAGGGGGGGAGGTTCATGCTAAGGTGTAAGGCAACCAATATCTTGGATACTGAAGAATAGTTTTCTGTATCTTTCTGGAAACTCCAGTAGAGAAAAAAATGCCAGTAATTCTTAGAAAATAATTCCTAATTCAGGATTTTAGAAGAGTACATAAGTTAAAAAAAAACCACATAATAAAATAGGCCTAAAAAATCTAGTAAGAAATAATCTTTGCCCAGATCTCAAGTAGGGAAATTTGTACAAAGTGTGAAAATGAAAGTCCAAAACACACCTAAAGAGAAGTATAGCCCATAACAAAAGGTGAGTGATGCCTGCAAGCACCAGCTCATGAGAGCATTGGTTCCCCAGTCCATTGGTGTCTCTTTCTCATAAATACACAAATAATTTATTTAATCTCAGCCTTGAAATATTTTATACTTTAAAATATTGATTCACATGAACTCCATCCGAGAGGATGGTGACATTGCTCAGCAAGTATTAGTACTGGTGCCTGAACCGTAGATACCTATCAGAAGGTTTACTGGCTGAAGCTGGCAAGTAATAAATGCCAGCTGCAAGAGTCTCTATATAGACACTGGTAGTCAGTCTGGAGGACAACCCTGCAAATCACTGTGCCTGGTGGAGACAAATGAGGGAACCAGTTGTTGATATACTCCATGACATATACATATGAGAAGGTGGTCAGGAATATGGGTGGAAGAATTAGATATACAGAAGCAGGTTTGTTCCCAGTGCAGTACTTAAGTGCTATGTAAATTTTAGTATTCCTGCCTTGATGGTATAATAATGGGATACACTTTTGGTAAACTGCATCAGCACCTGTTCACACAGTTTCCTGGTAAAGAAATCAATGCAGTTTAAGAATGCTCAGAATTACTTTTTTTTTTTCCTTGTTTTAACACTTGGATATACCAGTGTTAGTAATATCTAGAATCCTAGAAAACATAAGCAGTCTTGTATACATCATCATCATTTTTTTGTGAGCTGAATGCATTCTTAGCTATGCTTGTCTTTTCAATTCCTGAAGATGTGAAGGAGCATATGATAGTACTATTCATTTGTTCATATTTTTCGCAGTTTAGGTAAATTGAAACTATATCTGATTGACTACAGCATAGTCAATCAGAGAGTCAAATGTGACAGGTTTTTTTTCCAACTGGACACTTTGTGCATCTCTGCAGTCTTCTATTTTGTATTAGCACAGTCCGAACAGATTATTTGGATCTATAACCACAGTTAGCGGCTCCTTCCTTGAGTCTCTACTCCGTGATCACCGTTCTGTGAATTTGCGAGTGGCCAACTCTGCTACATGGATTGTTCTTGACAAGTACACAGCTAAATTCACCTGTTACAGACATCCTGCTGACGTGAATTTCTCTTTGCCTCTAACAGTTACAAATGTCTCTTGAATCTTTGTAACTTTTGGACTCAAAGGATACAGGAAAACATCCTGTTCAGTTTGCCTGAATTCTGCTCACACATGCACATTTATAAGGAGTGAAAAAGGAAGGACAACTTCCATTATATATACATGAAGTGTTTTGGTTTGCCAATATGTATTGGAATATTTCCCAAACTGGAAATCGCAGTGTTCACCATGATCCTTAAATAAAATAAGGAATTATTTTGACAATCTCACTGCTGCCTAGTATACGTGCCTGTCATTGGTGTTACTATTACAGATCACAGATTAAGCTGTTCTCTGCATATACCTAAATAAGAACAACACATGGTGGTAAATGAAAATTGTGACGTCCCTTTATAAAAATACATGATACCCAAGAAAAAAAAAAAACAACCTACCCACCCACCTCCCCCACGCCCCCCAAGCACCAATCCACATATTTACAACTCAGAATCCTATTTAGGCAGATAATTAAAAAAAATAGCAAGATGCCATCTTAAACGTTACATCTCTGGAGCTATGTTTTTGAAAACGACCAGTGTAATTCAGTGATTCATATACACAGTTACCTATATTGATAAGGTGAAACAGCTAGAATGTCATGTTATAGACAATGAATGGGGCTTTGTCAAATTTATCTTTTCCCAACAAAGCTGTTCTGCTGGCTGTGTCTGCCCGTGTATAAAATACTGCTACCGTCAAAGCCATGTCATTGGATTATATTGAATTTTTGTTTTACTTTTCTGTGCCTCTGCATGGCATAATCAGGCAGCACTCTTTTGCTGTGCCTCACATTCCTCTTCCTGATGGCAATGGTTCATCACCAGCTGCTGCACAGCTACAATTGCCTTCCTCTCAGCACTGTTTACTTTGATTCTTCCTGAATGTGGTACATTTTGTTTTATGTCATGTCACTGTTGTTATACTTACATAATGTACTTAAGTATTGTTTAGATTGACACAGTGTTAGTACTAAAATTGAAAATAAAATGTCATTATTGGCAAGAACAGCTGTTTTCATGCACATCATTTTCTGAGCTTCAGTTTATTAATCAGGCTAAGCGTGAGTTTTGTACAAATGGTAGTATTTTTTCTTGAAGTACTCTATGGACTTTAGATTTCCATCATAACAGAATTGAATAGTATAATGTAGCAGAAATGTTTGATGTGATTAAAAACAGTTTATTCTGGGTTTGTAATTGATTTAATTGTAACATCTAGAGGGCTGCAATTTTGAAAAGTTTCAGCCCTGATTGCCTATTATTCACATGACAACGCTGAAATAAAATGACACTATAGTAAATGAAAACATAACAAATAACCCCGGTGGTTCAATAACATTTTGAAAGAAAATCAGTAGATGTTCTGCAGAAATCACCTACAGGAACAGCAGAAAGAAAAGCCCATGTTTTAAATCAGCTTTTTTAAAAACCTGCTAAAAACTGACTATAGCAGAAACTATCATAATGTTACTTATCCAGTAAAGCTGTTTTGATTATCTTCTATAGTATTAAATAATACCTGTTTGTGAAGTGCAATCAAACATTAGGAAAAAAGACTTATTATTTATGCTGAAACAAAAAGGCTGACTACCTCTACTTGTCCCCCCAACCTTGACTACCCTCCATGTAAAAGTCAAATGTAAAATTCATCAGATTCACTAGGAATCTAGGAGTGCTTAGATTCTGAGTCTGGAAAAATTTGATCCCACACAAAGCCTGGGTGGTTTTAATTGGCTTTGCACAATACCTGGAATCTCTTCTTATGAACTGAGTTTATAGAATAGGAAAGCCCTGGATACAACACGTTTCAACACTGCCTCATTAATTGCATCATGCACAGTATGTCCCTATTAATTCCTGTAAAGAGAAAAACAAAAACAAGATTCAAATTATTAATGATGCAAATGATGATTATTTAGCAGCCTTGTTCTTCTAAGGACAAAAAACTCATTTTAGGTGTTTCATATATTACTATGAATATTAGAGTCATGTTTTAGGTTACTGGACTGACATACCTTGCAAGTATTTTTCTTTTCCTTGGTAGGCATCAGCTGTATACTCTGCATTTTGTGATGGAATTGTGTAGGAAAAGGTTATAATGGCTCATGTTTTAGTGTTATGTGTTATTGCATACATTTCTGTTTACATATGAAGGACCTAAATTTAGATTCTGAAATTCAAACTTTCAGATTTAAACCATTAAGCAATATCCATTCCTTCTTCTGTTGTTTCGCTGCTGTAATTGTAACAAGCTTTTTGTGTGTAATTGGGCTTTATGTAATTGTACTCTAATATATATAAAGCCCAGTAAACTCCATTGGCACATTACGCTGGGATAGGCCTTGAACTTACATAGTTATTGATTGTACATAGTTCCTTGGTGCTTGTCATGGTTTAACCCCACCTGTAACTAAGCACCACACAGCCGCTCGCTCACTCTCCCTCGGCGGGATGGGGGAGAGAATCGGAAGGGTAAAAGTGAGAAAACTCATGGGTTGAGATAAAGACAGTGTAATAGGTAAAGAAAAAGCCCTGTGCTCAAGCAAAGCAAAGCAAGGAATTCATTCACTACTTCCCATCAACAGGCAGGTGTTCAGCCATCTCCAGGAAAGCAGGGCTCCATCACGTGTAACGGTTACTTGGGAAGACAAACACCATCACTCTGAACGTCCCCTCCTTCCTTCTTCTTCCCCCACCTTTATATGCTGAGCATGACGCCATGTGGTATGGGATATCCCTTTGGTCAGCTGGGGTCAGCTGTCCCAGCTGTGTCCCCTGCCAACTCCTTGTGCACCCCCATCCTACTCGCTGGTGGGGTGGTGTGAGGAGCAGAAAAGGCCTTGACTCTGTGTAAGCACTGCTCAGCAGTAACTAAAACATCCCTGTATTATCAACACTGTTTTCAGCACAAATCCAAAACGTAGTCCCATACTAGCTACTGTGAAGAATATTAACTCTACCCCAGCCAAAACCAGCACAGAGCTTTATCTGTGGTTGTTAAGATCACATAAAGGCTTTATATACTTTCCTTATACTAATATTTTCTTTTAAGAATTTTTTCCTAATTTTATTGACTTACAAGCAATTCTGATTTTCACCAATGGTTAGAATCAGGTTAAAATTTCTTGGAGTTGTTTAGATGACTATGACTGGATCTTTGAGAATGTGTGGGTTTCTTGAACGTTGCTACATGTAGTCAACCTAATCTTCAAAGAGAAAATAATTTTGCAAACTGCTTCTAATTGACATTAGGAGGCAGTGTGTTAGATTTTTTTTACTTGACTAATTCAGTTAAATATTTACTGGAAAAAAAAATTTAAAATGCTTCACAGATGACACTGGATTAAACATTTGCTGTTGTTTCATCAGTGTTAAATGTTTTGTGTAGCTGTTTCACTAAGCAGGTCTAATTCTTTTGCTCTTTGCAACAAGCACTTAAAAATTTAGAGCAATGTTGTTCTTTCATTGAGAGGTATTTCATAATCTTTAATGGCAAAAATGAGCCATTAGATTTCCATATCACCCAAAAAGGAGGGAAAATGTATCTCTAAACAGACTTCCTCTGTACATAAGCAATATAACTTTTACAAATTCAGTATTTATTTTTTAATGTTTACTGATGTGCTTTAAAGTATTTAGGAGTTAAAAGGAAAGGCAGAGAACTGTCAAGGAAATTGATACTAAAGCTACTCTGCTTTATTTCTGTACTGATTATTCTGAAAGGGGGTTGTTGCTGGAATAGTAATACTACCAAGGGAAGGGTAATTGGTCAAAAAAATGGGAGCACAAAAATGTTTGTTGAAGTGAAAGTGGCACATTGCTACATATACTCTGCAGTCTCAAATCACAAATGAGAGATTATAATATATATAAGAAGAAATATAACAGAATGTAAGATTTAACAAACTCCTTTGAAAATGTGATCTTCAGTACCGTAAAACATGTATGACTAATTTTGAACTCATCTTATTTTGGTTTTGAGAGTCTCTGAATTGTTTAAAACATAATAGCCTATTATGTCACTATGCATTCAGCTATGCATTGCCAAGAACATAAAACATTTGTTTTAGCATTCCTGAATAAAGGTTAAGTAGATCTTATGGAGCTTTTGGACACTTGAAAATGTTCAGAAATAGAGCGATCCATTGTTATATTGTATCAGAGAACAAGAGATGGTCTTATCAAATATGATCCTATCCTATGGACATAAACATTCCTTTGCACACTCTACAGAAAACTTGCTACATATGACCTGTTACAAGTTTCTGATTATCATCTCACCCTTCTTTGCTCCTCCCCAACCCCCATACCCTAGAGTAAGATCACCTGTTCATTTGGGCTGTTTGTTAATTTATGTAATGAATGGCTCATATCATAAAGAGGAAAATATCCCCTCCTCCTGTAGGGGAATGATAGGCCACCAGAATGCCTTGTTTTACAAAAAGTACCTGTCACATGCTTTTGGTAACCTCACTTTAAGGCATCCTTCTGAGCTGGTCATTGCCTTCAACAGAATCTGACAATGAAGCTGGTGTTTGGGCTGGTGCTCACAGCAGAGAAAGTATAAGGAACTGACACTGAAGGTGCTTCTTCTGCAAGATCTGTGGCCTTTCCTGGTAGCGCTAAGCCTGGCCAAAACCTGCATAGGTAGTTTTTACTGCCTAAGCTGTTTCTTGGAGACCTGAGACTTTAGCCTCTCTGTGTAGTTTTCTGTGCCTTCTGGCCATGACAGTTGATTTCGAATCCTTCAAATGTGACTGAAAGATTTTTTTTCTTGTAAGAAAGAAAAGATTTGTGGCAGAAACAGAAGACAATCAAAATGGCCTACAAGAATGAGCATCCTTTTCTTTCACGAAGTATACCACACTGTGCTCACTGCTCTACACAAAGGGAAGGTGAATTATTACACTGAGAATGGAGTAAGCTACCTAATCACAGATGTGGTCTAGTGTAGCCTTTGGGGTGTCATTTACATTCTTCTAGGAAGTTCTACAACAATCGAAACAGGTGGTAATAGGTGTTACTAAATAACATTTAGAGAGTGTTTTATAAGAATAACATATT
>VYZW01052584.1:8936-25074 GCA_013401315.1 Balaeniceps rex
CCGCCCGCCGCAGCAGCAGCGGCCCGGCGCAGGAGGGAGGCGCCGTACGCGGCCCGACTACCCGGGCGCCGCTGCTGAGGGGACAGCGGCCGCCTCCTCGCTCCCAGCGGCTCGGCTCCGCTCGCCGGCTCAGGTAGGAGCGGGAGCCTGGCGCGTCGCGGCCCGGCTCCGCCGGGGCGGGGGAGGGGGCTGTGGGTAGCGGCGACCCCCGGGGCTGCACCGCGCTGAGGTGACCTTGAGGCGCGGGGGGCGGCGAGGGAGCGCTGCCTGGAGCGGGGGCGGCGGGAGCCCGCCGGGGTCCAGCCTGCCCCAGAGGGGTGCTGGGGGCAGCGGGATGCGTCTGAAGGATGGATTCGGGCGGTGAATGGAGGCGGCTCTGCCGAGGGCTCGCTCTGCGGGACGGGAGGGCTGTGTGGCAGCCGGCTGCGCTGCCGCGGGGTAAAACCACTTCACACAACCCTTCGGTCTCCGTCCGTTTCAAGCCTGGCGGTTTAGTGACAGGAATAAGAGCGCGCAGGAGGCGGCGGGCAGAGGTGACTGCGCTTTTCCGTGCCCTGCTCGGGAAGCCCGAAGGCTGGGAGCGGAGTGGCAGCAGGGAAGCGCAGTGCTGGCCCGCCCGAGGCACAGCGGTCCCCGGGCGAGCGCCGCCGCGCCCCGCAGCGCCGCGCCCGGCGGGGGGCTGCGGCTGGCGGGAGCCTGAGCAACCCCGGGGACGGGCTCTGGGGCGCCAAATTTCAGAAGGTGACGCTCTTAGAAATATTTATTTGAGAGAGTTAGAAGGAGGTTTATGCCCCTCAGTCCTGCTCCTTCGGCTGGGTTGTGTGAGGTGATGAGCTGATGGAAGGAGAAGCCCCTCGGGAGCGCGGTCGCCGCCGTGTCCACAGGCGGGGAACTTGTCCAGCTCCTGCGCCTTCAACTGATCTCTGGTACGGCGGGGGTGGGGGGGTTTTTTTTTTTTTTTTTTTNGGGCGTTTTTCTTTTTTTTTTTTCACTGGGGGATTTAAAAATGTTTTACAAACAGTAGTTTTCAAAGCCTCGCAGTACTCCAGTGAAGTGTTAAGAGCGCCTCAGAGCCCGAGAAAAAGTGCGGCGGGAGAGCACTTTCCTTAGATCACCCAGTAAACCACCTGCCGAGGCGCCACTGGATCCTGGCTCAGGTATCTGCTGGAGTCCCCGTCGCCACCACCTTTGCACGGATGTTGTCAAGATGTGCTTTCCTGTCGTCGCTGAACATAATGTATTATTTTTCTAAAATTTTGACTTGGAGACTGTACTAGAAACGTGAAAGAAGGAACACTGTCTTGCGTTATGTATCTTTGAAAGGGCTGTTGTATTGTAGGTGGAGGAAACATCTTTTACTTAACTGTCAAAAAGTTTACTTCTTTCTGTGTATTTCTTGCTGATCATTTTTGCTTGTATTTTTTTGCATCCTATTATGCTGTTTTATAACATTACACCAACACAACCTAATCCTGTGCTAATACTTTCTTTCCTTTCTTTTTATTTAAAGCATATTTTGTAGTAAACTGATATTTGAGAGCATGGATACCAAGATAAGGTGCTGGGAAGATAGGCAAGCTGAAAGCAATGATGTAGAGTAAGACTTCACTGCTGCTGAAATAAACTAAAATGTAAGTTTATAAACAGTGTGAAAGTTGATACTGCTGTAACTCAACTCCCAAACAGTAAAAAGAAATCTTTTAGAGAGTACTGGTATCTTGCTGGTAGATACTGCAAGTCCTTAGTTACATAAGCAGTTCTTTGAGTGGGACTGCACACATACAGTCATGTTCGCAAGTAGCACTTCGTTTCTGATCCTGTCCACTCATCTACACGTGACTAATTTTCATGTGGTGACTCAAATAGAATTCAGCATTTTCATGACTTTTACGTGAACTTTTACAAGTTTTACGTTGTTTGGCTATGTATCTTGCTAATAAACTAGTTCAGTATTCTTTTTAATGGTTTTATGATCTAATGTTGAGCTCCATTTTCAAAGTGAGTGTTGCTATAAGTTCTTCCTAAAGCAAAAGAATATGTACTAAATGTTTAGTGACAATAGTAACATTTTCACTTTAACATTTAATGGAATGAATGTTTTGTTTAATCTTACAATGCAGGGTATTATGTTACCTTTAATTCGTATTCAATATCGTTACCAGTATTGTCCTTTGCTCACATGCTGTAAATCCAGGACACAACCTCTTGGTTATCTAGGCTATTGAATGTGATATTAATCGAAATTTCTGGCATGTTTCTGTATCCAAACCATATCTTTTAACCATTCAGTTGCCTCTTTCCTGATTATGCTAAGTAAATTTTATTGGTTTTGACAAGTTCCATGGGGAGATAATGGGTATACTTATATGGTGTCCTATAATGCTGTCACCTCAGTAGGATTCATTTTGGAGGAGTGCAATGGTGAGAGAGAATGGACCATTATAATAGCCATTGGGTTTGGTTTGTTTTTCCTGGAATAGGTGTTTGGTGCCATTTGAGATGCCTCAGGGTACCCCTCCTGGCCTTTCACACTGCTTCAGAGGGCTGTGAGTCTCCACTATGTCCCATGTCATGTATGGGACACAATAGGACACCTCAGATAGCATTAGCTACCTCTTTGTAGATAGCTGAGTCAAACCTGGTGCGTTTGGTTCCTTATCCTTTGTTAGCTAAGAATAAAGTGCTGCAGATCACTTACCACAGTAACTTTAGTGCTGTGACTAGAAAGTAGGTCTATTTGTCTGAATATAGATAATCCTCTAGGTGTTAGCTTAGAGTTTATCTACATCAACAAAACCTGCATACTCTGTTTATTTGTCCAAAACTTATAATAGGCAGTTTAAAGTATAGAAAGTGAGGTTAAAAAGAAAATTCTGATGCTCAAAATACCCTAAAACTTGCATTGTAACTTCAGAATAGGTGCAGGATGATGAGTGCAGTTGGGGAAAAATATCTGTGTTGACCATGAGGAAAAGCAGAGTAATTATACAAGAGTTAAGTGGTTATTCCAGTGACAATCTGATGGGAGATGATAGTGGAGGAGTTAATTTGGAACAGGAAGAATGTTTACATTTAAACAAAATTGTGTGGCTGTTGAAATCTTTTAAAATAAACATTTGAAGAAAGTTCAGACTTCTGATGAAGCTTACCATTGGAATGTGTGTGTCAGATACACTTAAGAATTCTGCTTAAAAGCAAAGCTTTACATATAATGTACACTGTGCAGTAAATATTTGCAATTTGCAAAATTCAAAGTGGAACATAAGTTGTCCTTTGAAAGAAAAAAATATGTAAAAACTAAGTAAAGATAAGTATAAATGCAAACTATTTATTTTAAGAATAGAAGTGGCAAATGCAAAAGAATAACATAGTTTTAACTATCTAAAAAAAAAAATCTAAAATCTTTGAGAAAGGAAAAGTGAGTGTGGATGAATAATATTTACGTGTAATAGGACAGTAGACGTGACAGTAATGTGTGTCATAGTGGCTCAGATATGTGTTGGTCTCAGTATATTCATGCTACAAAAGTATCAGTTAAATCAGAAAGGCTTATTTTTTGCCAAAGCCTACTCTGAAAAAAGTTTAATCTTCCACAAATGGAGTTATTTAGTAGTGAAATATTTCAGACTTCATTTTATACGTGTGACCAACGTTTATTGGATCTAATATAGCATATCCTAAGTGATGTGTTAACTGGCATTTTCCTGGGTCACCCCATACACGTCAGCATAGACTTATATCTAAGGGTCATTGTGTAAAAGGCCTTGTTTTCACATATTTTGAACCTTACGTTCAGAATTCTTGAATATTTTGTAACATACAAATAAAATAGTTGATATGCTGCAGGGACGCCCTCCGCACACAGGAATGTAAACCATGTAGGGTTTACACACCAATATAAACCAAAAAGGGTTTAAATGTTTCTTGGAGGCAGAAGTTGCTATGTATTTAACACATACAATAGGAAGCGTATTTTGGAGGGCTCATTGCATACCTTTAAGTGTGCAGGAAAAGACATCACTTCTGAAGAGCCCGAGTTTCTTCAGTCTGCTCAGGTCAGCGCACTCATAGCCTCAATCGCAGTTCTCTTGTGGAAGCTTGTTTATCTGCTTTCAGCTATTTCTCTCCTCTGATCTAAAGGCATCACATTGCTGGCAGATTTTTAGTCTTCCCATTGCTCTTATTTCAAGGCCATAAGTCCCAAGAACTGCTTAGCTTCCAGAAGTTGCCATATTTGGAGTGCCAGATACTTGTGAAGGCAACATTGTGGTGCAATTTCTGAATGTCTGTGAAAGAGCAACAGTGATATTGTGTACTAGGTAGTACAGTTGTCATAATACAAGAATCTTTGCACAATGAGATTATTCACTGTATAGTGGAACGCCTTTAAAAAGTAATAGCACTGGGTTTTTCAGAACCAAAACTGTTTGCTTTCATTGGTGCTCTTGTGAAGGAGGTACTTGGTCCTGCCAGCATGTAGCAGTCTGATTATGTATGCGTTGCATGTATATATGGAAACCGTCCCATGGGTTTGCAAATTCGTCAAGGAAGGATTGTTTTTAATTGTTGAAGGGACAGGATTTGGAGCTGCAAGACTGAATCAAATTTCCCTCTCACACCCACCAACTTTCACAGCAGTTTGACCTTGGATGCGCATTTCAAGTTTTGAAAAACTTTGTGCGGTATGAAGCCCAGAATACTGAAGCTGTCTCTATTCAGCATTTATATTTCGAAGATTAACAAGTCAGTAATTCTATAGTATTTGTGGAATTACCTTTAGCCTAATTTATTTATTAACATGCCTAAAATAACTTATATTGAACTTAATGAAAAGTATGTCTAATATGTAATCATCCAGCAGGGATGGGATGTTTAAAAATATTACATGCATCTCTTCTTAAAATGCTTTAGGATTCAGGCGTTTTCTGATGAATAGGAGCTTTTTTTTTTTTTTGGTTGTTAACAGTGAGGCTAACAGCTAACATATTTCTTTTGATATCTCATTATGAGCAGGAGATACTTTTCAAGCCTCTGAATAGCTTTACTGTGCAAAACTTACAGCGTCACCTTGAATGTATTTGCTGATCATATATATTCTATCCTGCTTATTGAATAGCGGTTCTTCATCAGTGGAAGTCATTCCTGCTAACAGGAAATCTTCCATCCTGGAAGACATGATTGCATTCAGCAGAACATACAAAATAGGCCCATATATTAGACTATCCAGCATTTCAGTTTTTGCGATGCAGGTATTTTCTTGGTATGCTATTATTTAAACAGGCTAATAATGTTTAAGAGGATTGAAATAATAGGAAGTTTGTTTTCAGGGAATGTTCTCTGTAACCAAAATTGGAAACTCTCAATAGGTTGATGGGTTCGTAGAAAATGTTCTAATGTTCTTGAAATGTTTTTAAGCAGGAGTATTAAATGAGGAGGTTTATGATAATCAAGAGCAGAAAAATGTTCCTTGCTATCATCAGATTTCTTAGCAATTCTGTTGGTAGCAATTGCTGAAGCTTAAGGTAAATTCAATTTATTCCAAAAAAGAGAAGATTTTTATTCTTTGTCATCTGAGGAAATTGATCTGTGCATTTTTAGGCACTGGCCTGCAGTCACAGTAAAAGCAAAATGGTGGTTTGGAGAATAAACGTAGACCAAAAAACTAATTGGTGGCGATATTAGGTGTATATACAACTGCTTTGCTGCATTGGAGTTGTAGTCTTAAGTTCAAATGCAGTTTTAATGCATTGCTTTATTCTCCAAAATCTGCATGTTCACCGGCATTTTTCTAATGTGTGAAGTATTTTACTAGCTTTAAATCAGTTTTTGTGAACTAAAAATAGAAGACTGGTATGAGTTTTCACCTATAAATAGTAGAAAGTAATTACATGATGTCAAAATGTCAAAATTTTATCTGAAAAAGTTCCATGTTATTGGGTTCTTCTTAATTACAGTAAGTACCAAGTGTGCAAAACCCCTGACAAAAACTAGGCCCATTTTTGGTTAAACGTGCAAATGACACAAGAATCATTCTGGAAGAGGTAGAATGATTTTTCCTGAAAGGTTAAATACTCTGAAAAATTAATGTGTAATCCACTGTAGCCCTGCTGATTCTGTGTCAAGTGCGAAAAATTTGAGAGCAGTAGGAACAAGAAAATGCCATTATGGTCTGTGAGGGCTTGGTGTTAACAGCTTTGTTTGCTCCGGAAGATACAGTATTATGTTGCTTTTTGTATGACCCAACAGTGTTCCCTCCATATTTTTTTTGGCACTGCTAACATTTATTGCTTCCTAGCTAAATAAGATGACAAGGCAGAGTTGCATTTACTGTGAATTTTCATGTGATTTTTTTTTTTCCTTCCCTTTTTTGACTCAGGTTTTGCAAGTTTCTGGAGAGTAGAGAAAAATGGAAAGGTTACTTTATGTGCAGCACTCCTGTTACACATCATGGGATGACATATGCCTTTTTTTAAAATCCCATTATACTACTTGTTGTTTATAGTCTACAATGGCTTCCAGATCCCTTCCAGCAGAACTCAGCTTGTCTGTATTTTGTATTTTTGCTCATTTCTAGATTTGCACTTGCTCTACTTGCTGTTTACTTTTTGACAAGTTCTTCAATATATTAAGTTTTATTTTGAATTTTGATCTGGTCCACTTGTGGATTGAAGGTGATAGGAGGCCTACCTGATTACTTCACATTTTTCTCTACTGAAATTTGTTAATGTATACAGCCAGCTGTGGGATTTATCTTGCAGTGTGCCACGTGAAATTGCATTCCATCAACAGTGAATTTTAATAATCACTTTTCATTTGTGAATGGTTTGTTTTTTGGTTGTTTTTTAAGAAACTTTGCACCCACTAAGCTGCAGTTTCATATCAGTCCTTACTGTCCTGTGAAAATACCATGTTGGACAGTTACTGAAAGCCTTACTGTAGCCGGTATAAATTGCCTATTACTGCTTTTTCCATCTTTAGTAGGCCAGTTGCCATATCAAAAGGGAAATTTCATTGGTTTGACGTTTTGATTATTTTCAGGCACTTAGTCCTTCAGGTGCTTATTTGATGATTTAACTTCTTTCAGCATCTTCCTTGGTATAAAAGGGTGGTGGATTGGTTTGCAGTTTCTTGAGTCAGACTCACTTCTCCTTTTGAATTTGCATACTATTTTTGCCTCTCCACAGTCCTTTGGGAACTTCACCCTTCCTTTGTGCATTATTGAATATAATAGCTAATGTTTGGGAATGGCTTTAAGTAATTCCTTAAGTACTCTACAGTGAACTTTGTAATTCTCTATCAAACTGAGTATGTCTGGCTTCTTTCAATATTTTTTAGCCTATTCTTTTTTCTTCAGGCCTGTAGTACTGTCTGTTTGGTAAAAATCACTTTAGAAAATTTTTTGCTTTTCATTATCCTTTAGATGGAGACATTAAAAGAATATGGAGGTACTGAATACTTAGCTTTCTCTTAACCATCTGTTATTTTCTCTCCTTTTCCATTAAATCCTAGAACCTCTGCTTAGCTTTGTCTCCTGCTTACTTCTGCTGTATATATAGATCCTTTTCCTATTGCCTTTTTATGGCCCTCATTAGTTGTTGATCCTTTTGTGTGCTGGCTCATCCGGGTCATACCAGAGATGTTCGGGCCATTCTTTTCTACTTGTTCTTTGTTAAATGGTCTTGTTTCACCTTTTGTACAATCTCTTCTGATAGTCAAAGCCCTTAAAGACTCTGGATGTAACAGTAATAGTCTCTTACTATGCTTCCTATATTCCCTCTGCACTGAGATAATCTGTTGCACTATTTTATTTTGTTGATAACTATCAGGTTTCCTGAACTCCTTGATCATCTATTCAAGAGATGTTCCAAATCATTTGGCTGAGTTTGCTGAAGTTGCTGCCCTGAATTCCACTTCTTTTTTTTGTGCTTCTTTCACATCTTCCTTTCAATATGCTAGTGAATTCTCTTGACTTGTGATGTATTGCTGCCCTTAAAATCTCAGCCAATGCTTTACTATTAATCAGAATAAAATACGACTGCAACATTAGTAATGTCTTCCACGTCCATACCTTTATCTTGTTAACACAGCTCCACCTTGATAATATAACATGTATCCTCCTCAAGGGAGCAGCACGAAAAGATTAAAAAAGTGCATGTATGTGACAGCTAGGGCATGGGATGGGGGAACTAAGACTGTGTGTTTTTTACTTGCTTTGTTAGGGGATGTTTTCTGCCTTCATACAAGTTGCTTGTCTTTGCTGGGCTGTTGTATCAGGTTAATAATTAAACTGCTGCAGTATGTACCTAACCTGCCTGTTTCAAGGGTTAATTCATCACTACTTGTAAAGCTACTGAGAATTTTGGATAGAAAATAACTGTTGTAAGTGCAAAGCACTGTTTGTATCTGCAAGATATTTCTAATGTTATTCAAAAAGAGTATTAAAGCCACTTACTTAAATAGGAGTGAAGTGTGGTAGGTTTTGCATATACACAAACACCCAAGTATCTTCTCTATGTGAAAACATCAGTTTTTTTGGTGTTCTTGCAGGCACCATTCTGAGAACCAGTGCATTTCAGGTAGAAAAACCTGCCTAGAACAGAATACCCTTTCAGTTAAAATGCCATCCTGCTCTAGGGAGGGAATATCACATTTGTAAGCTTAGCACTAAGTGTTGCGTTCATGTCAAGAGACTATTTCCAAGTAACATTTATGGCCTGATTGTCAAATAAGTTATAGATACTGCAGTAAAAATATTTAAGGTATTAAGGGCAGGATTTTTAAAAAAAGGGGAGGAATGGAAGCCAAATGGAATTTTAAGTCCTGTTGGCTTGTCAATGGGATTTGTGCATCTATAAGTTGGATGTTTTTGAAAATTGCACTCTAAATTGGTGACTAATAGAGATCTTCCTGTGATAATGGTATAAAAGGCTTACAAGTGACATTAATAATTCAACTGAAGATTATTGGAGTCTGATTCAGTACCTCCTGAAAATGATGAAAAGTTTCTCTCATTGATTTTAGTGGCTTTGGGTTATGTTGTTAGGGTGCTCTGATGAAATAATGTGCTTTTGGGGGATAATTTTGCCCCTTCCAATGCATCTAGGTAGCCAGAGTTGAAAGTCATAAGTTACAGGAGAAATGGATGATGGAGTCTTTGATGCTGTTTATGTACAAGTATTTACAAGAATGCATAAGATCCTGTTCCCCTGAGCACAGGAAGAATCAGGCAAAGTGAGTTTCTCTCTGCCAGCTTTCCATAGCAAAAGCTCAGTGGTGGATTTCCTTGGGAAGGGAAGTGGGAGGTGGGCTACGCAGTAGCTATTACTGCTGTGCAGCATGGGCTCTGCATCAAACGAAACAGCAGCGGTGCCCTGCCTTCCCTCCCAGCCTCCCTCCATCAGCGCACAGGCACATCCAGTGCCGCAGCCTTCACTGTTACACACCACTGAGGAGCTGGCTGTTCTCATCATTCTTTCTCTGTTTTTGTGTTTTACTGTCTGCCTCTCCTCTTTCATTTTACCTCTCTCTTTCCATTCTCAAAAAATATCTAGATGAATCCTTTCCCCTTAAACCATTTGAATTCCTAAAGAGTCTTATGTTTGATATTGCTTTGGATGGAAACATGCCTTTTACAGCTGTTTGAAATGAGAGAAGTCAATTAAACCTACCAGTTTTATCCAACCAGATTTTCAAGCATCCCAGAAGCATGGCGCTGTCTTTTGATAATTTGTGTATAAATATAAGAAATAGAAGCCCCGTGTATATATTTGTGGGGGACATAAAATCTGTAAAAGAGCAACAGTGGATCACTGGTATTGTTAATAAAGCAGACATAATATTTGGACATTTTTAGAGAGAGGTGGAATTTTTGTTGTATCAATATCTGTGAAGAGAGATCGGTTAATCAAATCAAAGATTTGTGAAAATATGTTCATTAACACTGAAATATGAGCTGATAGGTTCAGATCCCTCTGCAATGGAGAGAGAGATTTTTCTCAATGAAAATACAGAGGTACTGGTGTTGAACTGGAAGTAATTTGGAAGTATTTTTTTCTTCTCACAACATCACTCAGTGCCTTTTAGCAGTCTGCCTCTCTGCAGCAGCAATGAGTGTATGACACTGATGTCTTTTCCAGGTTGAATAAATTCAGCTTCAGACATGACCCTGCCTGAATTTCTCTGTCTGTGGTACAGAGTATTGCACACTGAAAAACACTTGGAGAAGTTGAAATGGACACTTATGGGTGCATACATTAGTGTTTAGTTCCTATGTGAATGCTTTCTTCAGTGCGGGGGGGAAAGGCTTTTTCAACCTGTTAATATGACTTCTGGCTTCATAACTTTCCTATGATACAGCCTGGGGTTTTTTTTGCATATTTCTGTGTAAATATGGCAAAAGAAATAAGAGATTAGTGGAGCTTATAATATCCATTCTGATTTTAAACCTATGACTTCTGAAGAAAATTGTAGGCCTAAATGCTTTGCTGTGTGAGGGGATGGTATACAGAAGGAAAAGCCATAGGGTTGACTGCAAGTGTTGAACAATAAAACCGGAACAAAAAGCTTTCTATAAATAGTAGCATGGTCCCAGTTCAGTGAAGTACTTAAGCATATGCCTAAATCCCTCCTTGTTCAACAAAGCACTTACATGTGCATTTGAATTCTGCTGAAATAAAGCATTAAACATCAGGCTTAAGTGCTTTGTTGAATTAGGGGCTGTATCTATGCAGACAGACCTGGAGAGAAGGATGGTTTTCTTCACGGGAAAATGATATGCTGTAAGTCTTTGTGGCATAATATTTTCTATGAAAGTTCAGACATTGTGCACTGACCAATTAACTTGGAGAACTATTGGACATTAAAGTATTAGAGAGTAATTGTGTTCTGATATTCCAAAAATTGTTGTCTTCTGTTATTTGCTAATTGGTCAGACTTAATGATAACTGCCGCCTTTGTAACAGTAGGACCTGTATTATCTACTAAAGCAAATTTCCAATTTCTCAGTAAAACTAATACAATGAGGATTTTCCTCATGACATCAGTGAAGCAGTCTGTACTCAGGAATTCAAAGGATGGGCTTCTCGATCCAGGTACCCCAGTTAGCACTCTGTCAGGGAGTTTTCGAATACGTGTAAAGATCATTTTGGTTCTCAATTTTTGAGTTACCTACATAAGACCTCTTACAAAGGCTTATTTTCTCAGAAAATATTTAGCACATTTTCTTAAAATGCAATCTAGTTAACCATTTCAATTTTTCAAAGTGTTAGCCGCTTTTGAAACTATTCTACAGGGATCCTATCCATTGACAGCTGGTTTTAGTCATCTTGTCTCAAAAGGCTCCACATAATGTTATCAGTGGTTGTGATGGCTGGCTGTATTGATCAGAAGGCGATACTTAAAAAGTGTGTCTTGAGCAGGCTAAAATAATGAAAATACAACGCATCCTGCTTTTTTTATAACACGAACATATGCAGCTAACCAGACAATTTTTTCGTTTTTAGGAGTATGGAGGTTATAAAACTTACATTTCCATTGGGATGGAAACTTCAATGTGTCACTCACTTGTCAGGCATTCTGAGGTACAGACTTGGCTTTTGAGAAACCTGCCCCAAGTCCCTGCTCTGCTTGACAGCATAGCTTTCACATCTCAGATGACTCAAAATTAATCAGACCCAGGATTCCCCAAATGCATTTCAGTATATTAGTTATGAGAGTCACCTTCACAGCTAGGATACTTTTTTTTCCTTTCCAATGGAAATCTGGGTGAGGTAGGTAAGTAGTGAGTAATTGGACTTTTGATAAAGCAAAGTTGTGACCAGAAGATGTTTTAATGAAACAGAATTACAATGGTGATTTGGAGGACATATATGTGGCAAGTGGATCTAGAAGACCACTGTCACAAATAGTCTTTGAAGTGCTGGGACTCTTTAAAAAGAAGTCTGTACAGCCCAAGTCATACCTAGTGCTAATTGCCTATCAATCACAGTGCTAGAGCACACTGCCTTTGATTTGTTTACTTTACTGTTTTTCTGTTGAGCAAATCCATAAACCTACTTTGTGTGTGTGCATTAAGTCCCTATCAGGAAAAGTACACTGTAAGAATGGTTAATTCAAATGTTATACATTTGAGCTGATTAAAGAAATTCTAATCTGGATCTTTACACAGGAAGTTATAAAGGAGTTTCATAATTTAAACCAGATCAAGTCTATAAAGTAAGCTCATAAGCTCATGTAAATCTCCCCAGTGTAATAAAGTTGAAATATTTCAATTGTATAATTAAAAACACCCCTCTGTAAATATTTGAGTGCAAGTCCCTTGTTGCTTTACGTTATATTTGATTAGAGCACATATAGCTTTGAAGAAGTGCTGTTTTGATTCAGAAGGTCAACTGTTACGAATCATGGTTAATGTCATAATGTTCTCTTCGTGTGCTGCATTTGGCATTTTAAGTTATACAAAATGAGCTGTATCTGTTTTGCACTTCAAACTGTGTGAATGGCAGTTTCTGTAGCAAGGATCAAAATATCTATTAGAAACAGGATCAAAATACAAAGATCAGTCTGTAGAATGATACATAACTTCTGTTAAAATTAATGAAGTTATACTAAGTGATGTAATTGAGCAGGTTGGTAGATAAGAAACTAACAAGCTGGACTTTGTGAAATGTGCAGACTGAATAACTTCCAGTTGCATATTGCTGTGGAAATGACAGATTAGATTGGAAGTAAACTGATGAAGTGTTTGTTGATCTAATGCTGAAATGTAAATGTAATGAAGCAAACCAGTTTTGCAAAAGACAAGTCTTAATCAAGTTTCCTGTTCACAACACTGAAAATAAGTTCAGCATTTTTAATGAAATGTGCAGGAGCTGTTTTGTTAAGGTAGCGTGGCAAATAAATTCTTTAATTATTTAGTCCAATTATGGTGCCAGAGGCATTTAAATCTTGCCTTCAGGAGGATGAAAAATATTGTATGCTATATATCAAGTACCATTACTAATTTTAATTACCAAAATCTTACAATTTTTGATTAAGAAAAAAAATCCAAGAAACTGAATCACTTTCTATTCCTATTAGGAAAAAAATCCATTTTTCTGAGATAGGATTTTGGTATGTGTTGGGGGATATTGTGAGTGAAGTTGAACTAAATGATCATGATTACTAAATATTTTTGTTAACTAAATAAAGGAAAAAGTAGTGGGGAAACATAAACAGTCATTATTTCCTTTGCAATCCCTTCTGTGCATTTCTCTGCAGAGAGCTTTCAGCAGATTTTAACCTAAGCGGGGCTTCATCAGCTGGATACATTCTCCTCTCTCCCTTCCTCCACCTCCTTGGGAAATTGAAATCAAATTGCATTGTGCAGCAGATTAGTAGTGAGTTGAGTAATCAACTTGCAGAGGCAGTGATGACCTGGAAGCTTGGTTGTAAGTTCCGCCCCGTTCTCCTCAACCCAGTACTGTGGCTTTTTCCTAGATGATGCTTTTCTGTTTGAGATGACCGACAAATGAATATGGAAGTGCATGTAGAAGCATATGCATAGGAATATGAGAGTAAGATTATAATAATGGAGGAAAATATGTATCTGTCAACTCAGAGCAATTTATATTCTCATTCCAAATTCTTCCTGAAGGAGGAAGGCAGGTTTTCTTCAGCTACGTTCATGTATCAGTTGCTGTGTGTCTGTGATGGTCTCATGCTTTGACAGGATGGGATTGATGGCATCTCTTCATACTCACTTTTCTCATTCTTACGCAGCAGGATCGTAGACGTTCAAAGGTACAGTAACAGTGGTCAAAATATCTTTGTTCTGAGAAACTCGGGTTGTGGGGGTTTTTTCTCTTTTTTTTTTCCCAGTCTGTTATCCAAGATGGTTTTTAGCACCACGAGGGTTGGTAGGAATTGAAGTTCTTCACAAATCAGTCCAGCTGTGGTAATCTTTGCTGTATTCCTAGAAATAACAAAACATTATTTGTTATTTATATGAATAGCTGTTTGAGATCATTAAAAGGTAAAGGCTTACATTTAAATACAACATACATTAAAATATACTTCAAAGGATACTTATTAATATACGTAATAATATCTCAGCTTTCTGAGGGACAAATAACTTTTCATGTATGTAGAACTAGGAATTACAAGGAACTTCTGTGAAGTGCTTCCTATCTCTAAATATTTGGGAAACTCTGCCCAACTATAAACAGTAAGAAAGGCTGCAGGCTGAAGGTTTGATCTTAGAAGAAACCAGTTTCAGTGAGGATGGTGCTAGAATTCTGTAGCAAGTGGGGCACCAAAGGCCTGTGCTTTTTATAGATGAGTATTTAGCTGTGGATACAGGCAGATTATTAAACTATTTAATTTAATTTTCTGTTTCTGCCACAAGTTTTTCTGTGCATCATCCCCATGATATTTGATTGTTTCCTTACAAGTTGTGGTTCCTGGAGTCAGATGATACTGCAAAATAACCTTTTGTTTCTTTTTTGACTCTCCTTTTAAAAAAACATAAAATCCTTTATAATTGTGCAGGAAAAAAACCCCACCAAATTTTACTATAAAAAGAAACAAACCCCCAGTTTTTCTTTTGCCTACTTCCTCATTTTTGGAAACAGGATTTTTTCAATTTCTTTGTAATAAGTAATGTCTACAAGATAATTCTGGGGCTGTTTTCGAAGCCAGTTCTCTGCTACAGTAGTCAGTGTTAATACAGATGCATGAAGTTCCTAGTGTGTAACATCGCCTTTTTAGTGTTCAATTGAGAGTGTAAAATAGCATTTAAGCTAACTGCGGCAGGAAGTGCATATAAAGTGGAGCATCCAGTTGCCAGCAGGTTTACAGATACAGAATCATTTAATGAACTTGAGAAAAGTGGCTGAAAATGAAGAAAGTACATGTTATGTTTAAGCCTTGATATGCTCTGTGGTACGATTTTACTAGAACAGATTACAGAAATCAAGTAGTAGTATTCAGCATTTTTCTGTACCTTTTTCTTTTAAAGAGCTCTTTCCTCTAGGAATTAAATCTAGGTTCTGTTAGATAAGCTCAAATTTAGTATCAAAGCACCATGAATAAGGCATTCTTGTCAGCTATGTTATATTGAATTCCAGCATAGTTATGGTGAGTAGAAACTGGGGTTAGAATAGATCCTCCAAACAATAATTCTAATAGTAGACTTACATTTAAGAAGATTCTTTTTCTTCTTTGCTGGTAGGCTAATTTTAAAAAATATTTGACATACACAAAAGACTTTTTAAGGAACAGTAAGGTTATAAAATTAGGTAGTCCCAGATTAGGATATTCTGTAATCTCTATTCTCTGAGCAGCCTCAAGAGTGAAGGGGATGCTGTCGGAACTAGTTATTTAGCACAGTGTGACTGACTTTTGTGTACTCTTGTGCTACAAATATGAGATGTATCTCTGCAGGCAGCGGAGTTCAGTGTATTGTGTGTATTTTCACTGTGAAAAGTTTCAGGTCTAATGACTGTGTGAAATGGATGAAAGCATAACAAATAAATTATTTGCTCTTTCAAAAGAGCATGCAGGGGAATTCTTGACTGAGTATGAAGTTAGACTCACAGGTGTGAAAGGGCGTGTTTAGTGACTGCATTTCTCAGAATCCATCTTTAATTCCCCTGTCTTGCAATACTGGAAACTGGAAGAAAATTAGCATTTAGAAAGTTAAGATTGAGTAGGCCACAGGAGCTGATAGTACTGTTACCTAAGGCAACCGGGCCAGGGCAAGCGGAGGAAATGCCTTGACCAAGAGAAAGTTTGTGGTATAAGACGGGTGAAAAACGTTTTGTTTTTTTTTTTTTAATCTCAACTCAGAAGTTAGCCCGATTACTTCAAGTATTGGATAAAACCAAAAATAAAGCCATGGATGTTGAAAAACTTCTGAAAATGTTTTTATTGAATCGTTAATGTAAGTTCCGAGGAGGATAAGAGGAAGAGGCAGCTGATGAGGCAAAACCTTCACCGGCCATCGTGCCTAAAAGTCCACAAAAAACCCTCACAGAAGCAGAGAGTGGTAGTGGTTTATCTACATGTTTTGTGTGTTGGTTTTTTTCCTGTGGAACTCAAGATGGGCAACTGCGTAAGAAAATGGCAAACAGACCTGAAATCTGTGTATTGCACCACTATT
>VYZW01052584.1:38912-62421 GCA_013401315.1 Balaeniceps rex
TTTTTCGAATTTGAACTCTCACAAGAAGGACAGTAAGGGATAAATGACTTAAGTAGAAGACTGAATCAGAATTTTCTCCAGTAAATGTTTTCCAGACACCTCTAAGCCTAACAGAGAGGAGGAACGAACGCCATCTCTATCAGATAATCCACAAAATGTTGTGGTAAAATGCCCGTATGATAACCTCTATGTTGGAAGGTAGTAACAAACTAAGAGAATGGGGCAACTGCATTGCCATGAGGGCAGCATAGCAAGGATTGCATAATTTTCACAAACCTTGTAGTCAAACAGTGAAAACAGTAGCTGTCAGAAAAAATTACTGACACAACTGTGTGGTGGGTAGTGTCTGCTGAAACGACAGTCATTGTAAATGCTAAACGACAGCTCTAGTAAATGCTAATACACTTCTAGTTATAAGCATTTGAAATAACCCTGTGATGTGCCACATGTTTGGAAGTAAGTCATCTCCAAAACAGGACACCTACGAGACAGATTTAAAGACCTCAAATTCTCATAAGAGCTATAATCAATGTCCTTTATTATTCTCCAAAAGTTTTTAAAAGATGTAAATGTATTCCCCCCATATTCCTCTGCCTGCTAACTGAAAAGAATCCAAACTTCCACTGCCAATAAATGAGAGAGGGGGGAACTGGATATGAGGCAAACAAAAATGTTTTGGTGAAATAGGATTAGTTCTTAAATCTCAAAAAAGCTTGTGGAGTCATGCAAAACAGAAAAGAGAGGTTTAGCCTGCATAGAAACACAATCACATGAGTGCAACATCATTCAGACTTTCACTCGTGACGTTTGGTTGTTGTTGGAGACAAATCTTTGAGAAAAGAAGTACAGTAGTTTTTATAGATAAGGAGCTCAATTTCCTTAGCTTTTTGCAGTACATGAAATACAATTATTGCTTGGGGGATGAAGTGGGAATATGGCAAATACTCTTCTAATTTGGCTGCATGTGTGTTTTCTTTAAACAGTGAGGGTTTTTTTTTTTATTTAGAGGAACGTGTTTTGATTTGTGGGCTGTAACACCAGGTGCAACATGTGTCGCTGCTAGAGTTTCACAAGTACTTATAAGAGAATGACAAGGCATGGGGAAAATATGTTAAGACCCGCCCTAGTGAAGCTGCAGTTTAAAAAGTCAGATCCTGGGGATAATGGCTAGAGACAATGAGATGTGTTTGTTTGTATATAGGAACTGCACAGTCCCTTCCTTCATTTTCTTGCAGACCTCTTTGAGAGTAATTGTCCACATCCACAGTGCGTGTTGAAGGTTAGAGTCTTCATGGCCATCAGCACCTGCAGAGTGCTTTGTGTTTATTATGCTCTGTACAAGAAAGCATGAAGGATATAGTATGCTTCCTGGGGCTAAGTTCCTCTCAATTGCTTCGTTCTCTGAATGAGTGCTGTTTGCATTTGGACTGCAGGAATGTTTTGCGTTAGCAGGTTGCTTGTAAGTTTTCTTAGTGTTTTTAAAAACCTGGGGCTTGCCTGGAATAAAGTTTACTGCTTCAGCTCATTCAAAGGAGGCATAAAAAATTAACATTCTGTTTCCTGGGGTAATGCTGCATCTCTGAATTCCTCAACACAAGACAGAGATTGTCAGTCATGCTGGAACTGGACTAGAAAATCTGTTCGAATATGGTAAAAGTCTGAGGGAGTTCAAGTGGTAAATGCCCCATGAAAAGGCTCCTCTAGAAAGAAAATTCTCCTGGTGCTGCCTGCACTGCCTCTTTGCTGAGGCTTGTGGCAGTTCTTGAAGGCACTCGCATTATGTACAGGGTCAAAGATCAGATAAAATACGGGGTCAGTGTTACAGGTGTCGGAACAAGCATTTTGTTCCCTTAGCACTTCTTTGCACTTGAACTTTTTCCAGCATAACCTGGCCATCTACACTGCATGTGTAGGGTTTGTGTGCTGTCACTCATCCACCTCTTCCGCACCGTTCTAAAAAGATCCCTTTACATGAATTGATCTCAGCACTTTGAGATCTTTCAGATGTGGTAGTTCTAAGTATGTTCTGCAGTGCACACTCATCTCTTCTTCGGTCGCTTGTCTCTGTAATTTAGGGAGCACTGAGCTATGGTAGGTATGTTTTGCTCTTTTTATGATCCTGGTTCAAAGTGTGAGTGACTAAAGAGCATTCTGGTCAAAACATGTCTCAGACTGGATTCATAAGACAGGAAGAATGTGGGACTAATGAAAAAATGAAGTGAGGAGCATTTGAAACTCATTTTAAATTCCCACATCAACATCACCATTGACAAAAGGATGTTTATAAGTTGCTGTGTCTGTTTTTTGTAATTAAAATTTGGTTTCTTGGTATTAGCATATAGGAAATCATTCTTCTTGGCAGTCCTCCTTCAATCCAGGAAAAAAGTAAACCTCCCTAAATCACACTGTCCCATAAGCCAAATTATGTATTATACCCAAGATGAAAAATTGTAATACTTACCAGCATCGAATGTGTCCTATGGAGTCTTCCATAAAAGTCTGTCATCCTTCTGGCAAGTGGGGAGATGAGTCATAATGATACCTTTCCTTTGCCTAATAGGTTGTACTTCGCTTTTCAGTCCACTTCCAATTGACTGAAGTCCACATTACAAAAAATATTCCCTGTGTGCCTTACCCTGCACCCAGATACAATTTTCACTTGCACTACCAAGGATTCAACATAGATACTTTTTATCCACACTCATTAACGTGAAGGAAATAATATTCTNCTTGTAGTTTTCTGGTTATTCTTAATAATCTCTGTTGCCTTGCCTTTGTCTTTGATGCTAAGGTAACACCTGGCCCATAGTAGGTAGAAGGTAATGTCTTCTGAAACACGCTCTCAGCAGGTTTTCTACCAGAGGCAATGAAAGTTAATGGTCTTCTCTTCTGAAATCCAAGCTAGTTTCTGGGTGATTTTGAATGCAGTCCAGGGAATGGACTTATCATTACTTGATAGCTTGTATTTCACTGATGTAATTTTTGTCAAATCTGCTTTTTAAGAGAGTTATTTTTGTTTCTATTTTTCAACAGAAACAAAATACAAAGTGGATTAAGGCATTGTGGTTGAAGGGGAAAAAAATGTTTTCTCTGGTTAATAATTCTTACAGAAAAGTAAGTTTGCTTAAAGGAAATCAGTGTTGCATTTTTAAATGAATGTTTTATTTAAATGAAGTAAAGCCACCAGCTGTAAATCACTTGGTGACTCTGCCTTGAACATTTTTCTCTTTGGGTAGACATGACTGACTCCTAAAGGCAGAAAAGGTTTATTTGCATTGATCCCATAGTACTGATCTCAGGCTAAGTGCCATCAGCTTTGAGTTTAATAACCTTTATTTAGATGGATTTCATATGATTGATGTGAAACTTTTTCATACCTTGCAAATATTGAAGCTTTTCCTACTCTTCATATGAAGAACAAATGGGACTGTAGTCTTTTTTATAAGAGTGACAGCCAGAAGCTCCAGTCAAAATGCCAATTTTTTTTTTCCTTTTTTGTAGTGAAGAAGTAGCCTTATATTTCAAGCATGAGTTGCCCAATCTTGCCAACTCTGGAGACCAGCTCTGTCTCAGGAGTCCTCCAACACAGCCTGTGGGGTGGTGTAAAGGGCGGTGGCACCAATGTTTTCGGCTCATCTTGGGCTGTGCACGTATGCTGAAGGAGAAGGCACTCCAGGACACATCTGTCCCCTTCCCTGGTCTTTTCCCTTCCCTCTCTGCCTCCTGTACCTGCACCAGTGGCTGCAGGCGGATGCTGAACTTCACAGACACACAGGTGGAGGTGTTTGTCTGTGCAAGAGTTCAAGCCTGAACAGTCACCTCCCCACTGCTCTGAAGGGAAGGCATGAGCCAAAATATGTTTAATCTGGCCCTCAGACTGACAGCAGGAGCATGCTGTGCGCTCAACTGACCCTATTATTTGAAAAATGAGAATGCTAAAAAAAAGGAACATTAATTAAGACATTGTAAAATAACAGTTGTTCTACTCAGCAAATCAAAAATGAAGCATGGCCAGCAATATGAGCAGAGGGGAAGAAACGTGCAGGCAGAGATGCAACAATAAAGTTGCATGTACATCTCTGCAACTGCTGCCATAGTGATCTGGAACCAGGGGATGCTCTCTGGTACGTCCTTTCAGAGAGGAAACAGGATATGGTTAGAGAGCAACAAACGTTTTCAGCCCCATGCAGATGTCAGCCAGGGCTCTGAGAGCCTGGAGGAGCCAGACACTAAAGCAGAGAGTATCCATCTCTGTTGAAGGTTTGCCTATAGTTTCCCAGAATAGTAGTTTTAGTCATTTTAGCCTAGTGAGGAGAAACTAACCTGGTGAGCTGTTGAGGCCTGTCAGATGAGTAATTGGTCAGAACATAGAAAAATAACCTTTTAAAAAACAGCATAAAAACATTGAGATAGCATTTGTCAGGACATGTATACTCAACGCATTAGAGCTCACTTCACTAATACATGAACAAACAGTTATTACCGCTGACTTCTGAGGCAAGGAAGTGTCATGAAAACTCAAAACAGTCCAAAATTATTCAAATCAAAATGGTAAATGAAGTTTTTTCTTTTTACTGAAAGATCTAGAACAGGAAATGAGGCTTGTTGTTTTTTGCTCATTAGTGATTTAAATCAATCATAGCTGACTTGAATTAGGTCAGAATTTCACCCAGACTGCTTTTCCTTTTCTCATTTGTTCCCTTGTTTCTCCAGTTTCCAGTGGTTCTCAGCAAGTGCTGGTATTAAAAAGGTACTCACACCCAGCAAGGACCTAACCTGATCTGTTGTAAACCCCAGCGTTATGGCTGCTGGACCCTGTGTGCTGAGCTTACCAGAGTGTCATTTACAATGAAAAGAAATGAGAATTTGTAGGCAATAGTGGGCATTTAAAAGAACTTGCAAAACTTTGAGCACTTTGAATATTCCGATTGAAGGCTGTGAAGAGAATGAAAGAAGGATGTGCAGAAGATGCCATCTTCTATTTCTCAAGGGAATGGGAAGACCAACAGTGAGGAGGTAGGCCCAGTGAAAGTGTTACAAATATTGAGACTTACATTTTTTTTTTGTTCCTGTTTTGGTCTAGTCTCTGCTGTTCATGTCTAGCTCTCCCCTCCTCTCTCTCTGCTTACAGAATGTTTTATGGGACTTTCATTGTCTTTCTCTGGCAGTTTATGTTGTAATTTTGAACTGTTCACACAGTATATTCAATATGTTTCCAGTCAGTAGATTTCAGCTAAGGAGATTAGTTGCTCTTATAGAATGCTAGTGGGCAACATTAATACTTGAGAATTATTGTGGAAAATAAGGTTTAGGCTCCCTGGGTCGAGGGTGCTAAGCAGTAATTTTTTTTTTTTTTTTCCTCAAGTGCTTAATTTTCTGTTTTGCCCCAGGTTGATGATTTCAGTTGGTTTGAGGCAAAGGTATTTCTACTGGGCATACATAATGCAGAAGCTTTGGCTTTTTTTTTTTTTTAAAAGTAAATATTTTTTATTTTGGGTGGTTATGGATTTCTTGAAAACCTGTAATCTAGGACCCTTGCAGGTATTCTCTGGCACTTTTATTTATGTAAAAATTACAATTTAAATGTATACTGTAGGTGACAAAAGTGATATGTTGTTATTTGACAGTGTCTTTTAGTGCATTGTTGTAAACCAGTTTAACCAAATACTTGAAAATCCTAGAGTAGCACATTTTACTTCACTTTTGGTGTAAACGGGTATAATCTCATTCGAGTTATTAGCATTTCATTCATCCTAAATTTAGCCCACATCTCGCAATGATAACTCAAAATTGCCTGTTGGTGTCATTTCTGGAAAGCGGAATTAATACTTCAGGAGTCTTGCTTGCAATGAGCAAGAACACAGAAATACAAATAAAAGTGTTTTTCCCCTCTTGGCTCCTTCCCCCTCCTCTTACATACTTTTTTTCCCACTTACCTCACTGCAGCATGTAGGACATGGGATTTCAGCATATGCTTGCACTGTGTGCAAGCTGCCTTACAGTCCTTTGAGAAAAGTTGATCTCACTGTGGAGGAATATTACTGTATTAGAAAAGGCTGGTTTTGAATTGCTTTTATACTGAAAAGTGATCTTAATGAATATATTATTTTAACTCCTCAGCTTACTGTACAATACCCTTAAAAACTTTGTCAAAAGCACACTTAATTTTCTGAATAAACAACTGTGTGCTAGTTACAACAGCCTTTTCTGGGACATACTGGTATTTCTAGCTGTAAAAGCTGATGGTTCTAAAATATCTTAGGGAGTCTTGAAATCTATTTCATGGAACTGTCACTAGACATGTGCATGGGCAAAGCTTTCTTTTTAGAGGGGTTACATCACCTCCTGCTTTTTGTTTTGCTGATTATATGCCTTAAATGAACTTTTCTGTTCACTTTGGTGGACTTCAGTGTGTGTGTGAAACCTGATAGTAATAGCTTTACGGTAACTGTGATGGCTGAAGGTTAAAGAGAAGCAAGATTTGTTGGGAGAGGGAATAAATTTTATCAAAGCAGTTGATATTGCTGTAACTTGTAAATTTTAAAGTGTTGTGTGTGAGTGGGAAGGCAGAACTGAACAGAGCGTATGGTTGGCCTTAAAAAAAAAAAAAAAAAAGGGCAGAGCAAAATTTAACTCTCAGAAGAGTGTAGTCTGTGAAACACTTCTTGTTTAGAATATTTTTTTCTTATAGAAGTGGGGTAGAGAGTAAGAAAGAAGATTAAAAACTCATTTGTGTAGCTTTGAAATCTCTTTAAATGCTTCTTGTTCTTTTTAACTTTAGCTATAATCTATCTTTTTAAGTTTCTATTTTGGGCAAAAAAGAATTCTAGGCATGTTGCAGTTTTGCTTCTCTTAGAATTCAAGACAAAAAATTAGAAAGTGGCAGCTAAATGTTAAAGTGGCTGTTAAATAGGATCAAAGTATGTTTTGTGTGAGCTTCCAGTTCTTTGGTACTAGACTTACACACATGACTAGTCAGAAATTTTGTTTAAGTTTGTGAATTTTGCTGGCTAATGATGAAGTACCAATTTTGCAGACTTAATGTGTAATTTGAGACTTTTTTCCCCAGTGTTCTTGCCAACATGGGAAAGTCTAATGCTAATGCCCCAGTGTATCAGGACACTGAATTTGCTACTTTTTCAGTATATTTTTATGGTGCCCATACAAGGTATAGGGTGAGCAGGAGAGAGTGAACAAGCATGTTTACACGTACATTTACACGTACATCCTCCCTAGGACATAAATGGTATTTGACTCTTTCTGTGAATAGTTAATGCAATATTATTGTTATGTTTGCACGTTAGTACTTTCATCAACCATCGCTGCCTGTATCTCTGAACATAAACCAAAATGTATTTGAAGAGTTAAAACATTTGTCTTGATCTCTAACCCTTCAGCACCACTGATTGTTTATACAGTAACCAGAAGAGCTGTAAATCCAGTTCATTGCCAATGTGGGAGGTTGATTTCCATGCAGTTGTTAGTACAAAATATTCATTGGTGGTAGTTATGCCCAGAGAGCGAGATAACAGCAGAACAAGCTGATATTATGGCATATATCAAAGACTTTTTTTACTCTCACATGCACAGAACTATGTCACCAAACTTGTTTTCGTATTTGAGATTGACAGATGCCCTGGACATTTGTCTTCTAACTAGAGACACTGTGTGTTCAGCTGTCACTCCTCCTCATGTCTGGGAATTGGTATTGTTGCTTGTAATGCTGCCGCTTGCTCTCTGGTGGGAGTACTGGGCTAGCTCTGCTCTTTTGCTGTTAGCCTCTCCTGCCTGAGCTAGCACCCAAAAATACATTGATGCGTGTCTAGGCAAATGTAAGCTTTATTTTGCTTATGCTGAAGCAGGATGGAAAGCAGTATGGCACCAAGAGCGAGCTGAGATTATTAGATCTGTACTGAACGATGCAGTTGTGCAGGTTTAATTTGTGTTACAGCACAGGCAGTAGAAACACTTATTTGATTATGAGTTGTTATTTAGAGATGCTCAAAGTTGTTTGAAAAATTCTTTCTTTACAACAAAAAAATACCCTGAGAGACTGGTGCCACCCAACCAAGTGCTTATATTGGCTCAGTCACTTAACAATGTCTGTCTTGTTTCCATCTTTTCAGTTTGTTTGCTCAGAGGCTAAAGACATCCTCTTTCTGCAGTGGGAAACTAATAACTAAAACTTGCACTTTTTTTTTTTTTTTTGAGGTTTCAAGGAATTGGATGTCTTATCCAAACAGTGGTTCAAAATCCCTGTTAGTGATATTCCAGTCTTGGCATTTTTCTGCTAACGATCACTTGTCAATGGCAAAATGAGTATGCGTGCACTGTGCTATCACACTCTTGACTATGTATGGTTGTCGAGTGCATGTTTTTCATCCTTTTAACCTGTGAATAGAAAATACGGGCTTCAGGTGCTTAACAGGTTTGTCCCTAAGCTTAGTAGTTAGATTTTTCTGAGTTATTAAGCTCTTCTTCAGCCAAGTATCCTTTTTTAATATATGTGTGTGTGTATATGTGTGAGTACTAATACATATACCTCACTCCCCCTTCTCCACTCAATGGCATTTTCTCAGGTGCATGCTGTAGAAAGCCCTTAGGTTGTGATAGGGCGCTCACAAGGGGAGGGGGTGAACACTTCCCTCATCCTTTGCCTTATCTTCAGTTCTGAATTATCTTCCATTGAAGATTGTATTCAAACTTCAAATATTGACTTGACATTGATTTAAGATAGAATATGTTTTTTGAGCTATTATTGTTAAAAAAGGGTTTTAAAGATCCGGGACAAAAGGCTGGATGTTAAACCTCGCTCTCTGCAGAGAATTCTTTCAGTAGCTGATAATGCAATCTGCTCAGGATAAATGAAGATAAGAAGTCCAGGCTCTGTCAGCAGCCTGTAATACTGTTGACTATGGATATTTTTTTTTTTTTCTTTTTTTAAATGCTGCCTGGGCTCACAGCGCTTATCCGATGTGGCTGCTCTCAGGTTTGCAACAGATGCAGCCTTACTGTTCACATCTGGATGGCTGCGTTTGACTCAACAGCATTTGATTTACTGAACACGGACCAAATGTGCAATGTTGTTGGTCCTGAAATGCCGCTGGGTTTGGTGGAGTCTGGGGGGGAACAGGGAACCCAGGTGTGCTCAACCCCAGCAGTTGGCCTGTTTGTTGCTGCTCATGGTTAGGTGGGGGACCTACAAATGGCAGCGGTTGGTCTTGGTGAGGGGATCTCCCCACTGCCTCCTGTGGGCGCAGTAGGGCCCCTGTGAGGGTTCGTGGCCAGAGCCCTGACGCCCGTCTGAAGGCAGCAGGGCTGCTCCTTGTGGGTGACCCGAGGCTGAGACTGGGCACAACTCGTGTGCAGGATGCTGTGTGCCGCCTTTGCGGTGCTGTGCAGGCTGTGGCTGGCCGCCACGTTGTTACTACATCAACTGTTGTGATTTCAGTAACCTTCGCAGGTCGCCCCCAGGGCACTCCCGGGGCGCGGGCTGTGTTCCGGGCCACGCAGGGCGCGGCGGGAGGGGCCGCGGCTGCCTCTCCCCGGCGCGGCCGCCAGGGGGCGCCGGCGACACGGGCGGGCCGCAGNCGGGATGTGGGGACGTTACAGACCTAAAACACCAATAAACCCACCAACACGGAACTGCGTATTTAATGTGTTAATGTGTTTATTATGTATACATAGCTGTGTAATATGTATTTTATATATATATATTCCCCCCCCCCGCAGCAGTATGCTTGCGGGCTCTTTTCCCACATTACAGCTGCGTGTTGACTGTGATGACTTTTGTTTAAAATCCTTTGCAGGTCGGGGTCCCTCCTCAGCACAAGCCTAATCCTGAGCGAGGTGGCAGGGAGGGGTTTGCTGCTCATCTAACGACGGTGCGAGGGTGGGTTTGGGTGGCTGGAGAAAGGAAAGCTTTTAAAGGAAGCAAGAATCAAAGTAGAAATTTCAAGGTCCCTCCTGCCCTGTTTATAAATCTTTTTGGCACCATCTTAATAGTGTTTCGTGTTGGTAAGCTCCGAGTTCTGAGATACCCTGTTTTCATGGCATGTAGTAAAGCACTTAGTGCTAAGCAAAGAGCTACTTATTCCGTTTCTAGAATGCAAAACCCGGAATGGTGTACCCATGGTAAAAACAAAATTTGCACTGCTCCATGTTGCCATTTATTTAACACTGTATAGAAGGAAGAAGTTTGACCTTTCTGATTGTTATATGGTCTCCTTGAAGTGATTCAAGTAACTGAGTAAACACACAAGGTTTCTTTTCTGTAATCTCTGTTTTCTAGCATAAAACTGCAAGTGAAAGCAGCTGATTATATTAAATCCAATTACAACTTAGTAACTTTATAGAATCTTCTTTGCATTTCTTAAAATATTATGCATTCAGGACACATACCGTGAGGAGATGATGGCAGTGTAACACCCGTACCCTTTGTATTATTATTATTCCTGTCATCAAACTTAAAGCCAATATTTTAAACATATTTTTGTTTCTGAATGCTATTGATAAGGGTACATCACTATGTTATTAATTGCTAACTAAAATGGGGGAAAAATAACCATAACTAATGTTTTAATTTTTTAAATTGAAAATAACTATTATTCTTCAGAAAACTGTAGCGCTGAAACTAAACACCCTGCTGAGATAAAATAGTGAAAGTGCTTCTTATGGTGAGGGAGATTAGAATATATTAGCACTTAGCTTGGTCTGTTTCTGTAACCACTGCTGCTGTCCTGTCTGGAAAAATCAGGCTGTCTGCTACACTAATTTTTGCCATCCACTGCTGGTGACCTGATTGTATATTGATGAGCATAAACACTTTTTATAATCTAGGCACCTTCCTGTTATATCCAGTATTATGATTCCTATAATGGGTTTACTCTGTGTAAACAAGCAGGTGGGTGGCCAGAGAAAGGTGGAAAATTTTTTCTAAAGTTGTAGACAGAGTTAAAGAAACAGCATTTAGCTTTTGGACAGATATTGCAATCCAAGATTTGAAAAGTTCATCTAAGGTTTTTGTGAGCTCTCTTCAGAGCACTTTTTCGAGGAGGCTATTCAGAATCTCTCTGGCTTTGGGAAGCATCTGAAACTGGGCGTCCAAATCACATGCATGTATCCTGGTCTGTTACTGAATTACGCTATGACTGTTCTTTCCAGTTTAGCTGTGATGCATCTGCTTGGCACACTTAAATTGCTCCCTCATTATGTGACAATTAACAGTTTTGTTGATGTTTATATACATATGTTAATATTTTCCTCAATATTGTCAAGCCCATATGCATATCGATAAAATGAAATTTCATACCACTTAGGATTTTTAATGTAGCATAAGTATAGCTGTTTGTTTAAGTTTAGGCACACTTCTTTTGCTGGCATTGGTACAGCGTCTGGTTTCACTGGAGGCTCTATCAGTAAAAGCGAGATGAGAAGCTGCCTCTAAAAATGTGAGTTACATAACAGGTAGAAATCCTCTTCGGCTACAAAATATTTATTTGATATTATGTAAGAAAATGGAAAAGCTTGGAGGTGGAGAAAGAAAAAGAAGAAAAAAATTCAAGATAAGATTTGAGTGGGAAACTGAAGCAGTTGAAATCTGAGAAAGTAAGTTTGGTGATGGTGGAAACGGTCTGTTTAAGTGTTCATTCATGACTTCATCATTAATTCCCAATTTTTTCAGGCTGAGGAGAGAAAACAAGTGTACAGGTTCTGAGCTTTCTGTTGCACAGCTCTCACATATTCTCAGACTTCAGGTACAGTAAAAAAGGTCTTTCATTTCCACCATAAAGCTTTTGTCACATCATGTGAAGATTAGTGACATTTTTGTCCAGACTGAAAGCTCCCTGCCCTCTATGTCACCATCCACCTGCCTGGCCTTGAGACTGTCAGAGGCATGTAGTGATGTTTGAGTACCTGAAATAGAGTGCCTTCTCCCATGCCAATTAACACTTCCAAAAAAGTGTGATGTATGCTGTAAAGTGGGCATCTTTTGAAGTTGGGGTTATGAAGTGAAAGTTTTTCAGCCTGTGATTGAAGTCATGCTGCTGTCTGCTTTCTGTGACTGGGCGAAGGCTTTCCTGATGGATGTAATGTCTTCTGGATGTCTCAGAGGAGGAAGTAACTCCTAAGTTTGCTTTCTCTCAAGATAGAAGACTTTGTACGTAGGTCTCTCTCTCAGTGAATGTACCTGGGTTTCTCTGTGTTGTGTAGGTAGATGAAGAATATTGGCTTCAGTATTTGCAAAGCAGACATTGCAAGGTTTTTTTGGCCAGGAAAGTAGGGATGAACTCAACTGGATGGTATTCCTTTGTTTGAATTAATATATGAGCAAAGGATTCTCACTGGGGAAAAGCTATGATTCTCTTATCTTGCTGTCAAAGCACATGATGATGAAAATGAAATGAACTTGTCACAAGCAAAGTTTGGTGAGAACTCATCTGCGTGCGGAATAATTCCTGTAAGCATGACATCTTCGTTTAAAGAAGTTTCTGACACTGCACAGAGAATTTGTCTTGCAAATGAGATCCTCATTAGGAAGTAATATTTTTAGAATACTTTAAGCAAAAGGAAGCATGTTCTTCTAAAGGCTTTCTATACACACATAGAACAACTTTATAAAAAGGAAGATCAAGCTGGACATGGTTGTATTGATCAGGGAAAACATTTATCTCGCATTATCTCATTAGGAAATCTAAATTTGGAGTTCCTACGTGATCCACCTTTCACAAAATGTTATGCTTTAAAGACCTAGGTTTTAATGTCTCAAATTTAGGTTTTAATGTCTAAAACTTAACCTACCTATGCAAGATAACAAGGGGCTGTTCCTCTGCTGCAGTGCCCCACTGGATATCCTTCCTAATCATTTTGTCAAAGAAGAAATGTGGCTGATTTACCTGCTTTTGAGTAGGGTGAAATACAGGAACTCAGTTACAGTATGACATTTAGGTGAGACAACAGCAGTATTTCTTGGAGGGAGAAGTGACAACACTGTCACTGTGTAATATTTAAGCCTCCGGCCTTAAAAGTATGTGATGAAGTTATGCATCTGTGCAGCTGAAATGGATATGTGTGTCTCAGTTGGTAAGACTGGGAATGTATTCTGCTGGACAAGCCTGGATGGAAAAAATGCTTGCTTCTGAGCTGTGGTGAATGAGAGCAGTTTTTCTCAGCCCTGATTTTGTAGTCTTGCAGGGCAAAGTAATGGCTCTGTACAAGGCAACTCCCGCTTCCTACCCCTCTGCTGTATTCACCTGGGAGGGTCTGGAGCTCCACACAGCCCAAACACCCTGTCTTGATTCTCTGAAGAGGGGGTGTTGGGCTGCTGGGAATCAGCCACAGATTCTTCACTGGGTTTGTGCTTGCCTAAAAGGTTGGCTAGGTTGAGTGCGGCTTTGCATTCATCTCAATTGTGTTTCTGTTTGTCTTGTTTTGTAATGTAGGTACTTTTGTCGGTAAATTCTAGTCAATTCTGGGAGTTGGAGTTTTCTATGTATCAGCAGGAAGAACTTTGACGTTGACGATGATAGAAAATACATGGTCTCTATGCAGTCCCCTGTGGTGCGAGACACAGAAGAGCAGGAGGTGATAGGAGGTTGCTCGGTGAACTATCCTACTCTACTGCAAGAACTAGAGAAGTCCCTTGCTTTGTATAGTGCTCAGGCAGTGTTATGGGCAGAAATGATTAAGGTAGATAGGAAAGGTGGTGATAGAGATTAGGAACTCGGGTCACTGGATGGTAGGAGTGATGAAGAGCAACTGGATGGTAGGAGTGATGAAGAGCAAATGAATTAGTTCTCGCATCTCAACATTTGCTACTCTGGCTCCCTTGCCAATAAGACCAAATAGGTATTGTTGAGGAGAAGCAGTTTATGTGAACTTCTAAAGCTGTGAAGAGGAACAACTGATTAACATTAATGTTTAGGATTGATATCAGTCTCCTGTGAAACTGATACAGTTTAAGGAACTGAGATGATCTCTGGTATCTGTCAGCCTGACTATTGAAGCAATGAAGTGTGTGAGCCCTTCTGCTCTGTGTGCTTAGAAAATGTATAACTAACTGATGTCGACACTTTTCCTGAAGTGAAGCAATCGGAAGTTTTGTCACCTTAGGTGGATTTAGGTTCTATTGTTCAGACACTCAGGGAGTTACCTGGAAGGCTTTTGAGGCAAAACTTGGAAAGTAGTGTTCCTGGCCAGAATGCCAGATGAATATGTATTGTACCATTTCCACTATTCATCCATATCCGTGTTGAGATGCAGTACGCTTATTTTAATATAGGTTCTGAAATTATTGAAGACTCGTAAGTCATTGGTTTTCATTGTAGTCATCTCAAAAAAGCCAACTGTGAAACTTCTAGCTTAAATAATGTAATAGTTTCTCAATACTTTTATATTCAGTTTTGAAAGGTTTAAGGTTTGCTATAAAATATATTAAGAAGATGAATTTCGGTTTTGAGCGTGTGCTTTTACTAAGCAAAGCAACACTTCTTACAGCTACTTAGATGGCAAGGAAATAAATGCAGTTACTGTTCAAGAGTGTGATGTTCACTTTGAAATATGCTGTGGAATCTGTGGTCTTCTTACAAATTGCACTCCCTCCATTCATCTGAGGAGGACTGCTAATGTTAAAGGCTGGATATTGCACTTTGGACCTCTGCATGCAAGAAGGGAGACATCAAGTAGACTGGAGAATCTGGTGACCCAGAGAAGCAGGCAATAGCAATGGGCAGAGAATTGCATGAAACAGGCTTTGTGCTGTAGACAAAACAGTTTTCATCTGGTGTGTCTTTTGTTTTGTTCAGGGAAATGGAACTTGTCTACATGCTTTAAATAACCATTTTTTTCAAGGAAATACCAGATTCTGTCATTAAATCCTCCCCTCAACTAAAAACAACCAACCAACCAAAACAAAACCAACCCTCCCAAACCTGAAACAACAAACAACCAACCGCCCCTCAAACAAAAAGAACCCCCAGTGCCACGCCCCCTGAATGTGGCTAATTCCAGGCAAAATGAACTAATAGTGATTGTAGTTGGCAGCAAATAAAAATGGAAAGTTTATTTTCACATTAAGTCTTTTCCAGTGGAGGAAAACACTGGATAGCACTTCTTATAGGCCCAATTTAGCATTGTTGAATGAAGTATACACATATTTGTATTTGAGAACCTACAGGTAAATAGCATATACATGAACTGAGTAGCAATGCATATTCAGTCAAGTGAAGGCATTAGCACAAAGCCGTATTCTTAATGAAGGTAGGAGAATGGGAGATGGGAACAGAAATGGTATATAAAGGGTAGATAGAAATGTTAATGATAAAGGAAGTAAGGTATGCAGGCAGGTATTTGTGTATGTCTATGAGAAAGAGTACCTCTCAATGTGGTGCTATAAGACCATGTGCTACCTGAGTGCTGCTATAGATTCTCATAATGGCTAATGAATGCACTTTACTAAAAAAGTTAGTGACTTTCGCAGTGGCCAAGCCTGTGTCTTTGAGAATGTGATGGGAGAGATACAGAACAGTTGGGACTGTAGGTGCTGCATTCCAGGCTGCATTCCAGCTGGCAGGCACCTGACACCAACATTCTACCTACCTGCAGTGTTGACAAAGATAATTGCAGCATTTCTGAAGAGAAAAAAAACAGTCCTATGGCAGTCAGCATAAAGGGGATTCCTTCCTGAGGCACCTCAGTGCAGGTGGGCACCTGTTTTGTGTAAAACAGAGCGTGTCTTGTATATCTTGGTGTTGTCACCTAGTGTCTATTCAGTTCCTGCAGGGAGCAGCAAGAACAGAGTGGATTATGGAATGTGCTGCAGAGAATATAACTGTTTTGCTTTACAGAATTACAAAAGTATCCTTATTCCTCTTGCTTGTGGTCTAGGACATTAGGGCCTGCTAGAACATGTGCTGATGTGGCCACTGTTATTTAAAATACGTTATGTTCAAGGCTCTGGTCACAGCCTGCCAGATTCTGCAAGGGCTGGCAGAAAGTTGCCTGCAGAAATGGTAAGCCTGTAGCTTGGAAGCCTTGGAGAATATGCCACTATGTGGATTTACAGTTAAGATTCAGCTTCTGTGATTGATTTTCCTGAAAGGATAAAACCAAAAGCATACCTTTATCAAAGGAAAATGAAGAATGAATATGATTCTTCAGTAAGGTGCTATTTCTGTGAGAGTAATCAAATGTTCTGAGACATAGATGACTCAAGTCTGGTAGCATTTTTGTAAAGATTGTCTCAAGTCAGGAACTATGGCTGTATAGATAGAAGTGTATTAATAACAAAGATCTTATCCTTCCAGTTATGGTACCTTAGGGGACAGAACTGCTTCACTTACACAAGCGTAGCAGCAGGGTGAATGACTGGGCATATAAGAATACAAACTGAGACAGAATAATTTCTTCAAGGTCAATGACTATCTTGGGGTTCAGGCTTAGTTCCATACTGCTTTGTTTGTGACGTTATACTTTGTTGATGCAGTACTCAGAATAAACAGCTTTTAAAACTGTGAAGCAGAAGTGTCAGAAGATTAGTTTTGTTGTGCAAGCACCTAACAGAGCAATAAGTACACAAGAAAGGCATCCTCTTGCCCTCAACATTTTTTTTAGGGATAATAAGTGCTGCTGGATACAACTAATTCAATAGCATGTGCAGCAGACTTCTGTATATGGGATGTTTACTAAAAGGTTAGTGATTGCTTTTATTAATTCATTTAATAAAGTAATTTTATGGATTTTTTTGGTGGGCCAAATTTAATTATTCAAATAATATCTTAATCGTGCTGTGATTAACCATGATCACAAACTCTCGTCTGTAAACACTACAGATGCATGCACTCTTAGTCAACATTAGGTTGCCACAAAAATTTGTCCTGGGTACACTAGCATTTATAATTGCCTTTGTACTTGCTGCTTAATGAGTGACAGAAAGTATAAACCGTTTTGAACAAGGACACTCAGGTGTATTTGATGAGAATTTAAACTTTCCCGTAGCTGTTCATTCTTTGAATTCTATTACCAAAACTAATCTGGGAAGCTGTATTTTTTTTTTATATACCAGGACAGATTTCCCATGACCCTGACTATAAATAAAATGATTATTATTTCTGCAGGCTGATTCTTTTAATCCTCTGAGTAGTTTTCATGGATGCTTTCTTAAAATTAAAACAAATAAACAAAAGATTAATTCAGCCAGTTGTTTTCCTCTGTTTTCACTCATTCATTGTCTTTCTGTTAACTAAATCTTAGCCCTCCAACTGACGCTCTGCTGATACAGCATAGCATTTTGGTTTTGATTGTTTGCTCTTTGGAAAGGAAGGTTAAGAACTTACAAAGTCATAAATGAAGATGTAGCAGCTACTTTGCATTTTGCATTCAAAATCCAAGGTTTGCTACGTGCTGTGTGTAAGTTCTCAACTCCTATTTCTCAAAAAGCAAAACAGCTGAACTGTGGCCCATGTATTCATGGCTGGACACTCTGCTAAGTTGGCCACAGTTACATTTGGACAAGGTTAAATGCAGGTAAAATACAGTCTTAGGGAGATATGCTTTGTGTCATTTATCTTTGATGTATTTTCAGTGAAAAGGTTAGATTCTTATTTCCAGCAAGATACTGGAAAAAGAAAGAACTTCCTGGACTTGCTCAGAGATGATTTATACTTATGATCTGTTAGTCTGTAGATATAAACCTACAAGATAGATCTGTATGAGATGTCTTTCTGTCCCTGCTGGCTTTTGGGAGAATGAAAAAGATCTTGTGCTCTGAATGTACTGATTCCTTAATGGAAAAAGGTAACACAGTGTGATTAGGATATTGTGTAGACTCATAAGTAATACAAATTCTTCAAAGAAAAAGTCAAATTGGAGAATACTAACAGCAGCAATATTATTTATGGATGCTCTGATCCCCTTGAGCAAAGGACATGGCTATATTTTTTTTGTTGGTCTTCAAAGGTAAATAAGGCAGCCAAGTGGGGGAATTTGATGACGATTTGCAAAATCTGGTGACCTTGCTTGAGAGCTTTGAAGTTATTAAAGGCAAAAGTTTTAGATCCTGTAAGTAAGATTCGTTGTTATGGCTCAAGATAAACAACATCCGAAGCATGTTGGAACAGAAAGTGAATGGCGTATGCATTTGGAAAAAGAGTTCCAAAACAGTACAGAACTACCTAAAGTAGTTTGAGAATGGGGTTCATGCTATCCAAACAGTTGTTATTTCTGTAAGCAAAGCAAAACATAGCTGTAACGTGAGGTAAATAAATGTGCATGTTCCATTTGCGCACACTACAGCTGGGGGTGAGTACAGGATAGAGTCCAGGAGTGTCGTTCTCCCTCAGCAGCTCATTCGCTAGGGCAAAGATGCTGGTACTGGACCTATGCTGCTCTGTCAACAGAAGCTGAGACCTGTGTGTTGATGTGAATTGGGATGTGGGACTGGAAGAAATTGCTTTTGCGTGCAAGGCCAACCCATTTGGTTGCAGGTAACCGTGTAACAGATTTCTGGCTGTAGAAATGTCTACAGAATGTCTGTTCAGTACCTCGTAGGGTACAAACACTTTTTGACGCTTGGTCTGAAACTTGAGGTCTATAGCAGATAACCAAAAAGCTATAGCTGCAGTGGTTCACTGGAAGAAAGGGGGAAGGACTGAGGGCTTTCTTCATGTCTTTGGTGCCTTTCAAGCTAAGATGTGTAATTACAATTCCACTCCATTAATGATGGAGAGTGTGCACGCTGCTATGGAATAGGACAGATGAAGTGACCACGTAGTCCTTGACCATCTGCACTGGTGTGATGGGTTGGCCCCAGCTAGGAGCAAAGCACTCGCATAGCTTCTCACTCACTCCTTCACCACGGTGGGATAGGGGAGAAAATAGGAAGAACAGGAGTCAGAAATCTTGTGGATCAAAATAAAGACAGGGACATCACTCACCAATTACTGCTGCGGGCAAAACGGACTGAACTCAGGGAATCTAACTTAATTTTAAATGTTTGATTACTGATTAGGAAACAAAGATGACAAGCATTGAAACACTTAAGGAAAAAACACGTTTCCTCCCCTTTGTCAGGCTCAGCTTCACCACAGACACCCCTCCCCTTCCCTCATTGTCGCTGCGGGTTACACTCCCTCCCTCGGGTGAGGTGAGGGGTGGTGCAGGAGGTTGGGGTCAGGGCATAGCAGTTTCTTTCTGCTCTCTTTCACTGCTCCTTCCTCCTCAATAATTTCCTTAGCTCTGGTGACCATCCACAGGCCATAGTCCCTTCAGGCATGTCACCATCTCTGCCATGGTGTCGTTGTTCCTTTTTCTGGCGTTTACTGCCATGTCTTAAATGTGTTCTCATAGAGGTGCTTCAAGCTCCTCTGGTTTGGGGGCACCACAGACTCCCACGATTTGGCCCACAGCGGGTCTGTTGTGGAACCTGCTGTGACAGGCACAGGGCAGCCCCAGCCTCCTCCCACAGAGGCCCCCCTGCAGTCCCTTTGCTACCAAAACCTGTCAATTTGCACCCAATATACCTGGAGAAAGAAAAGTTCCTGACTCCAAACTTGTTGCTGGGTTGTCCCTGAGCCTGTGAGCAGGGCTGCTGAGCGTGGATGACATGCAAAGCCAGGGCACTTGGTTCTCAGGGCGCTGCTAGACTGTCCTTTGGCGAGTAAGCAAATGGCTTCTTAGATTGATTGGAGCTTCTGGTGATACCTTTTGCTTGGCACCAATGATACAGGCTAAGCATTACATTCTAGCAAGGTCAGTAAGTCACAGCTATTACTTGAGGAAGGCACCCTTATTTGCTTTGTATTGCTCTGATGGAGAAATTAATTTTGAAACTGCTGGCAGTTCTCTTTGCAAATACTTCTTTGTAGAGTTTGGGTGTATGGAAGGAATAGAATTAATGCAACTAGATCCTTGGTTCCTTCTTGGCAACATCTGCAACAAGATGTTGCAGGAGGATGAGGAAGCAACTATATGGTTGGGATCTACTTATTTGCGACAGTAAACCCTGGAGATGGAAAACTGGCCAGCCTAGAGCAAACAAGAACAGTGCCAGTTCTTGTTTAGCCTGGATTAACATAAGAACCAGCAAAGCAGCTTTCTTTCTCCCCCCTGCTATCATGTTGATGCCCAAGTAGCTATGAAGGGGGAGAGCTAAAGGATTCCTTCTTCTCCCTCAGCTCCCTGCAGTGTGGCAAGTGGGATGCAACCGGAGCAGCCAGAGCTGCTGGCTGTCTTCCTTGCGATGCGCTGAGATGCCAGCAGGGCAAGGAGAGCTGCTGGAGACACTGTGGCTTACCTTAGCCTGTTCCTGGGGCTGCAAAATGTACCAGAAGTAACTGAGAGGCAGGTGGTGCACAGCCTGAAGAGCAATGTTCGCATTTCAAAATTTGGTAAGAAAAGTTTCAGTGCGAGAGCCACAAGTTGTCTCCAGATGACAACCTGGACATCCTTGTCAAGCACTAATGAGCTGTTTGGGGTTTGTTATGTTTGCTAGCAAAGCATTTTTCTTGTTGGTTTCCTAGTCTGTAATCTGCTTAGTTTGTGTTTGATCGCACTAATTGTTTTCAACTTGCATAATTTGTCAGTCATTCTGTGGCAGGTGCATAGTCAGTCAGATCTAGGAGGTAAGAATATGTGGGAAAGTGACACTCTTCTGTTTGGCTTTGCCATTTCTTTTTAGCTCTTCTTGTTAAAATTAGAGGAGGAAATTCTTTTGAAATTTGTTTCCCTTCATAGGTTTCATGTTGCTAGGTGGTCACGAGAAATATTTTCAACTCCACATTTGAAGGAATAATTGTAACTATTTGCTTTATTTAACTGATTTCCCTGCCCCCACCCCCTTCTGGAATGAGTCCAGTAGTATTTCAAAGCGTTGTTTTGTTACTTATTTAAGGTACTATAAATATTTCTATGTTTTTCAGTTACATTCTTGTGCTTGGACTTAACGCTAGAACTGCTCTGCTAATGAAAACTGTGGGACAAATACCTCACTGTTTTGGACACATTTGGTTATAAAGACCATGGCAATTATACTGTATCTCCAGTGCCTTAATCCATAGAAAATGCTATTTCCTTTATGCCACTAAAATTCTGAGGCTTGGAGAGGAAGCCCAGTGTAAAGGGAGATGTGTGAGTGGCACAAAGCCACTTTCTTCTCTCCTATTTTCCCGAGAACCTTGAAGCTTGTGTAGAAAGACCTCACCAGAGGGAAGGGGTATTTGCCATTGCCCCACAGATGTTAAAAGGGATGGTTCTGCTCAGGCCCAGTGGGTGTGATAATGTGGTGAATCCAGCTTTGCACCTCTGCCTTGTATTGGAGCTCTACCTACTGAGAACGGGAGATTCGTTGGTGATGGCTTGCAGTGTTTCCAACACTGTGAATCCGAATACAATAATGCAGTAGGAATCATAAGAGAGATTAAAGTTTTTATCTTTAAAAAGAAAGTAAGGGCTCTAAAAGAGAAGCAGAAAAAAAAGAGCAAACTTCAGAGTAGTCAGGGGATTTAGAACAAGGCAAAATGAAAAGTTTGATTTGTTACCTTGGAACAGAGACAGTATGATTACTGTGTGTAGATAAAGCACAAAAGAAAAGAATTTAGGAAGTTCTAAATTCTAATTTCTATAATTTGACTAGACATCTTCTGGTGCCCGCTTGAATAAGATTTTCTCTGTTTGAATGTGGGTGTGTGTATTTCAAGGTCAGAAAGTTTGAGGTGCCTTGTAGGTTCTAAAGCAAAATAAATTGCAGCAAAACTGTATGTGACTTCAGGTGTAAACACAAAATAAAATAATGCCCAGGATCTACAGACTTAATTTAGAATGCATAAGATTTCCAAAAGAGCATTTTACTGTTTTTCTAAAATGATAGAGCATATTGTTTGTGTCTTTTAATTTTTAAGAGGATTTACAGATTTTTTTTTTTTTTTTGGATAACAGTTATTCTGCTTTGTTGTTCTGAGATTTGGTTGAGCTCCAGTTTTACAGCTGTCAGTGTTGTTTTTTAATTTGCTAACAGGTCACAGATAATGATAGACATCTCACTAGGTTTGTTTTGATTCACCTGTTTATTTTTTAATAGTATTTTCTGTGATAGTCGTTTGCAACAAAAATAATAACAAATAACTAGTTAATGGAAATAAAATGTTTTGTGTTTCAGTCACATCACCTCTTTTCTATTATATTGATGGGTTTGTTTTCCTCTTATGTTCATTAATTTTGCTTTTCTTCAAAAGAAAAGAATTAAAAGTGTACTTATAAAACACAATTTTCTCATGAAAATACACAGCTTGTTAAATATTAGTATATAGGATCTTGTGCAAATTTGTAAGTAGTGTGGCAATTTTTTAATGTTTTTTTTTTGCCCTGAAGAGTTTTTTCCATTAGTAAAAATTTGAATTATTTTCTCACTTTATTATTCTGATTGCCATGTTCATTTTCATCTGTTACAAATATGTTCATTTGGAAAAAATAGTAATTATTAAAACATTATAACAGAGCTGATTTTGGCAGTTAACTTGCTTTTTTTGAGAGATCTGTTTTCTAATGTAGTCCGTTTGCCTTTGCCTTAGGCTAGAGAATTAATTTTGTTATGATGCGGTGAGGAGTCATTTGCTTAGGCTGTTGTTCTGTCGAAAGAGGTTATGAAACAATGAAAGATAGTCAGTTTGGAGCAAGAGGAAAATAAAAAATTGTGCTGTATCTCAGAGCTTCTTCCTTGTAAAGCTCTGTAATGTATAGTATCTGTAATGTGGTATTCAAAACTGGGAGTTTGAGATGAGTTACTGGCTTCAATGGAAGAAACCACTGTGCTTTGGTGAAGGGAATGAAGAGACTCGTGGCCTCTTGTGATTATTCAAGAATGTTGATACATGGCCACATGATCAGGGGATAATAAAATATCTTTCTGTGATAGGCAAAGGTTTTTATAGGTAAAACATGCAGTGATATGCATGATGCTGTCTTCATCTTATGTTGCTGTTCAAGTGCTTGTGTCATAACATTGTGTTCTGCTTTGCATCATGAAATCCTTTTATTTAATTTTTAGTGCTGAGAGTTACAGATAAAACCAAATTTCTTTCAATGAAGCCTGTCCTCATGGACAAGTAGTACTTCTGACATTTATGCAACAGGAACCAACACCAAAACTCTTGCATGCAATAGTTCTTATTCTACGTTACAGTAGTGATTTATTTTTTGTTGTTGTTGTTATAAGTCACAAATGTAGATTTACTTCAGGTTGCAGTTCTTTTGTAATGCTCACTTTTCAATGAGCCTCTTGATTTTATTCACCATTTTCTGAATGAGACTTTTTTCCAAATAATTTTGTTATGCTTTTTTCTTTTTCTATTTAATCTCAGTGTTTAAAAATAGAGAATTTTCAAACATCATTAAAGCCTCTGACTCCATGAAATTTTAACAGATGTGATACTTGAGAGGCTCTGTAGTGGGCAGTGATCATTTATCAGGCAATACTTTTTAAGACCTGCATTATTATTTAGTAATTAAAAATTTGCAG
>VYZW01052587.1:8087-18958 GCA_013401315.1 Balaeniceps rex
CCTTCAAGTTCTGCTGAACTCTCAGGAAGAGTTTGTGTCATCCGATCTACTGACTTCAACAAAATAACTTTTACTAAATTCCTGAGTTTCTACATTGTAGAACTTCTATTGTCTTTAGCTTCATGGATTATAAATTCAAAAAAGAGACCTTTCTGTTCATCTAATCTATAAGACAGATGGCAATACTTCCCATAGATGTTAATGTTGAGATGATTTTAATATTGCTGGTGACAGAGAATGCACTTGGTCTTCCATGATTTACAGCCCCTTCATTAAGTCAAAAATAAAGTCTGTGGAAGAGCTGGAAAATACAGATATTCTAGCTGTATTAGCAACACTCCTGTGCCTTATTCTCAGCTGTGGAAATTCAGCTGTGCTCCCTTGACTGGATAGATAAAAATTATCCACCTCTTCCCAAAAGATTTATTTATAAATTTAGGTATTATTCTTCTCTTAATGATTAATTACAAACTGTTTTGCAGTACCTGATAAAAGCATCCATGGGAAAGAAGGGGACAAAGGATATTGTCCTTTAAATATTGCCAAAAAGCTGTTCTTCAAAATTTAAGTGCTTTTACGCTCTCAGTAATTACAGTCAATCACTGTTTCCACAAGCTTCCCAAGTTTTCATCAGAAAAATACATTCTCAACAAAATTAAACAATATTTACAGCATGCTTTCTCCAGCTGGGTCAAAGCTCTTTTAAGAAGAGTCCAGATCAAGCAAATTCAAGTTCAGGTAATGTTGCTAATGGAGAGTATATATACAGAGTGAGAGCCACATAAAACCACATATATACACAGAGTGAGAGGAATTCAGTATGAATCCCAATTAGGTGTTACAGCGCTGTGTGTTCACAGAGGAATACATTAAAGATTAAGGCTTTGTTCTGCACTAAGAACCATGCAAGGAGAGCATTTCTTCATGGCAGAAATCAATAGAATGTTGAATGGAAGTCTGCTAATAGGAGTGTCAAGATTTGTGTCATACAAGCCAAAATGATTTGCGTAAATTTACACAGATGAACAGCCTCACTGGTTTCAATGATTTGATCAAATTACTAAAAGAACAACCACTTCCAAAACTGTAATTTAGGTATGTAGTAGCATGGATCTTAAACACCTATTTATATAAGGCATATAAAGCACCTTTTTCTCTAAATATCTGGCAAATGTGCATGTCATGCCAGCTGTTTATCACCAGTTTCTCTCATCTGACTAGCTACAGGCAAGCGGCACCATGTTTCATTTCCCAGACAGAGAATCAAGAAAGGGGATATCACTGTCACTTATTCCCACTATGAGAAGACAGAATGTTGTGGTGTTTCTCCTGACTGACAGATGAGTGAAGAAGTCGACCAGCTGTGTCCTATGGTTCAGGTTATTTCCTTCAGAGAATATGAGAATAAAATTGAAAAATAAGTTCTTGCTACAGAACTGGCATAAAATAATTCAAAAATCCTATATAACAGCTATCATTCTTTCTTAAAATTGGAAAGCCAAGCATCCTTCTATGACACAGGCTGGTTCTCAGACTACCTGAAATTCCTATTTGTTCCTGCTGCCACTCTTCTACTTAATTCAAACCTGTTTGTATTTGTTCTCCCTTTCAGAAACCTCCTTCATCTTGAAAGAACAGCCTTCCTCTATGTTACTTTCAGTTCCTAGTGGATTTTTTTCTGTATGAAGCTGAAAAGTAATAACAACAAAGTGAAAGATAGAAAATATTAAGAATGGTGAGTTAAAATGCAAAAGCAAATATCTATGTTAGCTCTTGAAAAGACAATGTTTTTGTAAAGTTAATTGCTTATTGCCTTTTTTCCTCCTCTGAGGACTAAACTTGCTGAAAGCTGAAGCTTCTTAATGTTTCCAAAAAATATTTTCTTTCAGATGGAAAGAAAGAAAAGGAACTTTCTGTCTGACGGTGCTCAATCAATTTCTGAATGAAACTTGATCTTTGTGGGGAAAAAAAGATTTCGGTTAATTGGGAACACATAAATCTTGCTGAGTCTTTTGCAATTACCTGGTATTCATTAATACAACTTGCCTTTACGCAACATAAGAAACAGGATAGGGATGTGACAGTCGCTCTGAAAAGAAAAGGAACTTTCTGTCTGACGGTGCTCAATCAATTTCTGAATGAAACTTGATCTTTGTGGGGAAAAAAAGATTTCGGTTAATTGGGAACACATAAATCTTGCTGAGTCTTTTGCAATTACCTGGTATTCATTAATACAACTTGCCTTTACGCAACATAAGAAACAGGATAGGGATGTGACAGTCGCTCTGAGCTGTAACACAGCTGCCCTGCAGTACACACTCCTCAGAAGGAAGCAGTGGGCACTGTTAACAAAGGGTTTGGCAAGATATGTGGAAGATGTTCAAGGAATCCTTTTCTATCCTGGAATAGTTGCAATTAATATTTCTCTGCCTGATACCAGCGTGTATCATAAAGAAAAATACCCACCTCCCAAAATGTATCATTTCCAATTCAGGGAATAATCTGGTATCCATTTCAATCCTTTGCTTACTCCAAATTAAGGCAAATATGAAAAATTTATTTGGGCTAGTATTTTGTCAAAAGGACCTTGATGAACAGCAGAGGGGGGGCTGGCTGTTAGTTCTGTCCTTGGCTGTTATGCTTCACGTCAGGTGCAATCACTTGGGCAGAGGCAGGGAAGTGATGCCTTCCTGAAAACAACTGAAATGTCACACTGGGAGAAAATTCTGGTGTGCAGTGTAGGGATGGTAAAGAAGGTGTTTCACATTGAAATCCAGCTGTTAGTTCCCGCTGAAAAGATTAGCCTCTTTGCCTCCAACTGCATGTTCCCACCCCTTCTGTGTCTGCTCTAACAATCATGAGCGAAACTGAAGTGGGTGCCAGAAAAGAACTGAAGTGAATGCAAAGTGAAAAAGGGGATACTGTATTGGAATAGGAAGAAAGTAGAGAAGCAAAAGAACCCTTCCTAGTGAGAACTGACAGTTAAATCAGATTAAGTATAATGAGAAAAAGCAGTCTGACATTCACACCGAGGAGGTAGCCTACAATAGAAATGCTGGTTGAGGTATTTCTAACTCAAGTAGAGGGAAGAAAAAAGCAACACATCAAAGATAACAGAAAGAGGGATGTATTTTTATGGACAATTGAAAGACAGAGTAATGTTCCAGCAATCTGGGAAGCCATTTAATGCAGCAGGAGCAAAAACCAGTGTAGGGGGAAAGGATCCCCCCAGTAAAGATATATATGTGGGGGGTTTTTAAGTCATTAATTTTACTATCATTCAACCATTTTCCTCAAAACAGAGTTAGTTTGCTCTAGTCTCCATTCCAATAAAAGCTTGCTTTAAGAATTGATCACCCTTTTATTGTTTTCAGAGTACTGATTAGAAGTGAAAACAGACCCATTTCTCAGATCTGTATATACAGGATCCTGATACAGTGCCTTAACATAGATGCATAAATATGCATGATCTAAGTTTAACAATTCCTCAAAAGTTCAGTGGAGACTTTTACCATATAAAGGTATCACACCAAATTTTTTAAAAGCAGCTAGTTGGTTTGAACTACCTCATGACAAAAGACAATCTTCTCTTTCTTAGGGGACATCACAGCAGATGCATTTATTTTTGCCTATTAGAAAGCTCCAGAAGTGTGGGCATTCCTTTTGCTCACTCCAAAACAGGAAAATTCTGTACTACCTCAATATACTTGCTCTGATTATAGACACCTTTCTCCTCTGAAATCTCTACAAATTCACTTGTCTGCCCATACAAAATAAGAAGGTGTATGAATATTTTTCCACCCCATGCACATCTGAAAATAAAAATTCATGCTTTAAAAAAGAACTCTGACTTCTAACACTAATTTACCAAAGTTTTTTGTTGCTTTAAAAAGTTCACAGCCAAATTACAACAGTAGAATCTGTACCAAACTAATAAATAATTAGAATGCCTAATGGATGCTGAAGAGTTTTGGCTGTCTAAAACAAACAAAAAAATATATTAAGTTATAGACTTCGTGTAATACAGTATTTCAACATGGAGAGAATATATTAGAAAAGAGGCACAGCACACCTCCAAAGCTTTAAAGAGAACAGTTCAAAATAGAAAAAAAACAAGGCAAAAACATGAAGATGAAACTATACAACTGTCATGATGATGATGTTAAAACATTTCTTTAGCAGGCAAATAATGAACAAGATATGAAAAACCTTAAATTGAGTCAGATCACTTCTGGATCTGACATAATAGTACAAAGAAAACTTGAAAGTCTGCTTCAAATTCGTCTTCAAACTATTTCTGAGATACTGTTTGTTTGCTTATGACTCTGGTTTTGTTATCTCTGCTTACTGAGGCTCTTAAAATCATTCAATGTTTTATATGGTGTATCACACAAGAATGGCAAACTTGATTCTGGTTTATGTGGGTTATGGTTTCAGTACCTCTTGTATCTCTTTTCTCTTAAAAAAAGAAGAGTATTTTCATCAGGGCCAAACAGGTCGATCAAACATGATTTGCCTTTTGTGAGGCATTCACAAATCTTTACTTAACAAAAATAGAAGGCAGTAGTTTAAAAAATAAAATTAAATCTAGTCCAACCTCGTGCTCAGAGGTCAGCTTAGAGTTCAGACCAGGTAGCTCAGGGCTTTATCCAGATGGGTCTTGAAAACCTCTCAGGATGGAGAGAGGCTTCACAATCTCTCTGGGCAGTGTTTTCCACTGTCCTCACAGGGAAAGAATTTCTCCTTATCTTTAGTGAGACAGGTGGTAGGCCAAGTCTTCACCTTAGCCATGTCCATGCCTGGACCCCTATAGACCCTGTTGATTCAGACCTCAACCTGTGGACTGACTTCTTGGTTTGACCCTGGACCTTTCTAGTCGTCATGGACCTGCCCAACCATCACTGGGTAGTTTCTGACCCTGGTAACCCTCAAAAAGATGATTCTGATCCCAACTCACTGGCTGGCATTGCTGGTGCTCTGACCCTGAGGAAGCTTCCAGCTCTTGTGGTACTCTGACACTTTCTTTGTGTTCCTGCTCACATGGTACAGGTGGCTGCTGTCTTTCTCTGATGCCAGGGTACTGCTGGCTCATCCTCAGTTTTCTGCCTGCCCAGACCTCCAGAGCCTTACCTGCAGAGCCGCTCCTCACCATCAGTCCCCAGTCTATACCATTGCAAGGACTTCTTGCTTCCTGGGTGCAGGAATTTGCATTTGTCCTTGCTGAATTTCACAAGGTTCCTGTTTCTCATTCATCCAGCTTGGCTAGGTCCTTCTGCCTCAAGTAAACTAGGTCATCTCAGTTTAGTGTCAGCTGCAAACTTGACCGAGAGTATATATCATTGCCTCCTCCAAGTCATTAATAAAGAGGTTAACAAAGACAGATCCAAAAATAAGACCCCTGTGGTACTCCACTGTTGCGGTTTAGCCCCAGTCGGCAACCAAGCACCACACAGCCGCTCGCTCACCCTCACCCTCCCCGGTGGGATGGGGGAGAGAATCGGAAGGGCAAGAGTAAGAAAACCCACGGGTTGAGATAAGAACAGTTTAATAATTGAAATAAAATAATAATAATAATGATAATGATAATAATAAAATTGCAATGAAAAGGAGAACAACAAGAAAGAGAAACAAAACCCAGGAAAAAACAAGTGATGCAACCGCTCACCACCTGCCGACTGATGCCCAGCCAGTCCCCAAGCAGTGATCGCTGCCCCCCGGCCAACTCCCCCCAGTTTATATACTGAGCATGACGTCATATGGTATGGAATAGCCCTTTGATCAGTTTGGATCAACTATCTTGGCTGCGCCCCCTCCCAGTTTCTCTTGCACCTGGCAGAGCATGGGAAGCTGAAAAAGAAAGTCCTTGACTAGCCTAAGCACTGCTTGGCAACAACTAAAACATCAGTGTGTTATCAGCATTCTTCTCATACTAAATCCAAAACACAGCACTGTGCCAGCTACTAGGAAGAGAATTAACTCTAACCCAGCCAAAACCAGGACATCCACTTATCAGCCTGCAGAATAAGTAAACCCCATGTAAACCCCATGGGGTTTGGTCATTCAATCAACTTTTTTACCCATCTATTTATCTACCCATACAGACTGTAATATCCCAGTTTGGATACAAGAATATTGTGGCAGACCATGTCCAAAACTTTGCCCTGTAAATTATATCTATGGCTCTCCCTTCACCCACAAATCCAGTCATTTGATCTTCCGGCCCAATCAGGTTGGTCAAACATGATTTACCTTTTGTTAAGTTATGCTGACTGTTCCCAAACACCTTCTTCTCTTTCAAGTGCCCAAAAATGTTCTCCAAGAGGACTTGCTGTATAATTTTCCTAGGGACCAATGTAAGGCTGGATGGCCTTTAGCTCTCTGGTTTACTCCTGGCCTTTTTGAAAATGGGTTTTTGAACATTTCTCTTTCCCCAGCTGTTGGAATCCTTCCCCAGTCTCCATGACTTTTCAAATATGATGGAGAGTGGCCTTGCAAGGACATCAGTCAATTCTCTGACCACCTTTGCATGCAGGCTGTCAGATCCCATGGACCTGTATGGGTCAAGTCACCTCAAGCAATCCTGGACTTGACTACCATCTACTGCTGGCCATTCTTCTCTTGGAACCATTTCTCTAAAGGCCTGGGCTAAGAGGTCTTGTTGGCAGACTGAGGCAAAGAACGGTTTGAATACTTCAGCCTTGTCTGTGTTCACTGTCACTAAATCACCTACCCCATTCAGCAAAGGACCCACATTTTCCTTGTTCAGCTTTTCACTATTAATGTAGCAGTTGAAGCTCTTTTTGTGCCCTTGATGTCCCTTCCAAGCTTCATCTGTCATTGAGCTTGGTCTTTCCTAACACCATCCTTACATGACATGACAATGTTTCTAAGTTGTCCTTTGTAGACCATCACTCCTTCTACCTCCATGTAGGTATATAATAATAAATATTTATTTATTTATATATAATATATATAAAATAATAATAAACTTGAAAAGTGTGTAGTTTGCTTGATGTAAAATATCAAGAGAACTATGTTGTCCCTCTACTCTTCCATAGAATTTTATACTGTAAAAAGAACAGTAGTTTCATCGCCTTTCATCTCTATACATTGTTGAAGGTGAATGTATCTTATACAACATTGTGCATCCTTTTGTTAATAAATCGGACACTATGTGAACAAGCTGTACAATCTGTAGTGCTTCCCGTTTTAATAGATGAGTATCTTACTAGCTAAAAATCTCTCTTTACTTCTTTTTCTTAAAAATATATTTTTTTATTCCAAAATTAAAAAATGGTTTCAGTCAGATCATTCCAGTCTCCTACAATATGAGAAGAAGCTGATTTTCAACAAAACTTAAAGTTGAATAATTTAATATATGGCTATTGTTTTTTACCTTTAATATAACCAGTGGAACCCAATGCTGTAATGCTAAGTGTTTAGCAGGATTAAAAAATGGACTGAACTTCTATAGTAATATAATTAGGATTATATGTTATTATGCGTATAAATATTTCCACTTCAGAATCCATTGTTAAACATTCAGAGTTGAAAAACCAAAAATCTGTTTTATAAACAGATTATAATGTAATTATGGTATCTGACACTGGTTAATTGTCAAAGAGAAAGTAGCAAACTGATAGAACAGGTCATTGGTCAAATTTAGTATGGAGCTTTGTTGTTTTCCTTGAAACATGGAGAATTTGTATTTAATACTTTTGTTTTACATGGGCATTAAGTAGCTCTAACACCACAGCAATCAAATCCTAGTTTTGATGGCAATTTACAAGATAGAACATTACTTTCATGAGTATGAGATGATTTATAATCCCTGCAACTACACCCAACTGTTCCATGTTCATATGCAACAGCACCTTTGCACTGCAGAACATTCCTTATGAGGAAAGTTAATTATTTCTTATTGGAGGAAACAGATTTGTCATCAAATGCAAACATGGGAAGCTTAGGTAGAAAACAGTGGAAAGTCAGAACAGAAATTTTAAAGGTTTTTGAACCGTTAAACCCACACAATTGTTTTAACTGATAGAAAAAAATCTTTAATATCCTAGCTGTGATGATCTATAGAAATTTTCATGAGAACAAGCATATCACACTGCATAGTCTTCCTTTCTTCAACCAAAATAGAGAAAAGTCTTTTATTCTTTAAAGAAATGATGGTTTCAGAGCACCTGGAGTAGAGCTTTCTGTCATGAGAGACATAAGAATATTGATGTGTGGAATCCAAATCCTGAATTGGACTAACTGGGGATCTACAACGTAAATCTGGGAAAGAATCTGCTTTTAATGAAGTGAAACTTCTTAAGAAATCTGAAAGATTTCCCATTCAGCTTCATGATGAACCAAAGATTTTTCAATAGAAAGAAAAGAGAGCCCCTCATCCCCTCAAATAGTCCCAGAGGCTAGAGAACTTATTTGACATGCATACTTGCATTCAAACACTCCCAGAAAAAATAGGTTAACAGTACTGACTTTTCTGTTGGATTCTTTCCATTTAATTTAAATATCTAAGTACTCAGTGGAACTGAGACTTGAACTTTGATCTCCCTGATTCTAAATGAATTCTTACCTACTAGGTTTTTTTTATTATTATTATTCCAACCCTACACCTGGGAAAATGAGGGTTTTTCGAGTTAATATTCCGTAGGGATGTGTTATGTTCCAAGACTATTATAACATTAATAAATGAATCTGTATTGTTTGGCTTCCAAAGTCTCCTGGGAAATGAGCAGTTGAAATGATCATTGTTATTTATTTCCTTTTGAAATGAGAATGTTAATAAATAAATTTCAAAGTTAGTTTTCATGTGTACTGTTAGAGTTCTGAAAAAAATTTCTGGTAAGATATATTTCTTGGTGATTAATCTCCATAAAATGCAGAACCAAAATAATCAAGCAGCATGCAAATATGAAACACATTTTACAACTCTCAGGCACTACTTCTTATTTGTAGGGCGTAGCATATAAACAGGATCTTGAAAGACTGAATTAGTGCCATAGTGTAACAGTCACAACCATTTCCAAAGAATGGCTCTTCTCCAAATAATAGTATTGTCTAGTGCCTGCACAATATCTACAGCTGCACCTGTTAAGTGTTTCTTCTCTTCCTGAAAGCAGATGTCAGATTTATACCTGTAGCATGACCAAGACTGCAAATATTAGTTAATCTTTTATGGCTAGTGACTGAATGAGACTGACTGGCGTGTACAACGCTGGCAAACACAAGTTTTGTGGTAAGTAGCTTCACAAGATCTGTTTGGCAAAAGCTGGTCAAGGATGCATAGCACTTGAACACTGCTTCAATAGCAACTGAAAGGCATGTTTTTCACCTACACTTTGGTGCTTGCTACACTGGGTAGTCAAAACACACATTTTAAAGAGATGAATGTTTTGCAGTGTATACACTTTTTTTTTTTTACTTCTACAAGTAAATCTTTTACTCATTTAATTATTAGTGGGCTGCATGGAAAATATCAGTCTTCCAGAAAACAAAAGCTATTGGTGGCTTTTGTGGAAAATGGGAGAGTTATCATATTATATATACTCATCAATATCATGGATACTTCTATTATGTTTTTCAGGTGGTTAAGCCTGCCTACAGAGGCAGTTGTCAGAGAAAGCAAAAAGGAAAAGAAAATAGTTGAAAGAAAGGATTCAAATCTGTCTAACCTAGGCAACTAACTTGTGCCAAAAATTTAGGGTTCTAGGGGTACATTCCTCCTAAATACATGCCTATGTGCAAGGTAAAGAAAAAATACCTTTGAAGGAGTAGAGAAGATCTTGTCTGCCTAACTTAGGGTCCTGAAATTAATCCCACCTTGAAAACATATCACTGCGTAACCCGAGTGAAGTTTGAACATGATGAAAAGACACTACACCCATGTACAAGGAAAAATTACAAAATCTAAAAGGCGCCAAAACTTTCATATATTTTTCTTAGGTAGGGAAACTGACTCTATCATCAAAAACAGTTTGTGGGGGTGTTGTTGCTGACATTATACCTATGACAAAGCTGCAGCATAGGGGATAAAACAGTCCGTGACCCAGCCTGAGCAGAGTCAAGAGGTGACAGAAGCTTCTTCCATACAAAGAATGTCTAGGGGGACAGTGAGGAAAGACTCAGGAACAGCTTTTTCCTAGGCACACCTATACTGTAAGCTATAGCTCAGCAGTTGTAGTGACATTTTCTGTAGCAGATATCTCTGATATTGCAGGCACAGCTATCCTTCAACTACATCAACTCATCATGCTGCCCTGCAAAAGAATGATAACAAACATGGCTAAGATTAGGGGGTTTCAAACTCCTGTCCATTAGGACTTGACAGCCTTCCCATGCAGAGAATGGAGATATGCCAATTTTGTTGTCATTTGGATCATACTTCCCTGAAGAATAGATAAAAAAATTAGGTCAACTTGCACAATTTTGTGTGGCAAAACCATTTGGCCATGCTTTGTATCACTGGGTTCCCGATCAGGCACGGAACAATTGATGCACATTTATCCTGGAAAGGATTACTGCTTAGAAAATGAACAGCTATATATATTCAATGGGTCATTAAATGTAAAAGTGTTTGAATTTTGAGTGATTATTACAGTGTATTTTGTCATAAAATTATATGGAAATTCATCTAACTCTTTAAACCAAACAACAACCATAAGAAAAACTCTAGGTAGTATAGGCCTAGATTTCAATTTCTTTTGTTTAAGTTTTCCCTTGCCTAGAATCAAATTTCTCTTTAGAGATGTCTGTAGAATTTATTTGCAATACTAATTTAGTGAATGCTCAGAAGGTACTGGCTGTTAGATAACACTACTGCAATAAAATAAGTGGTGAGTGTACTGCAGCTGGAGTGT
>VYZW01052591.1:1395-37787 GCA_013401315.1 Balaeniceps rex
TATGTTCAGATACCAGCCCGTCTTTAGTGATTACAGTGACCAAACTCCTGCTGCGTTCAGGGAGAGCTGGGCTGGCCCATATGGTAAATTTCTGGCTGTGCCAGAAAACTTCTTTAAGTGTCTGCTGGAAAAACTTTACAAGTGTTAGTTTCATACTGAAGTTATTTTCTGAAGAAGCACAGAGTTAACCAAGAAAGCAGTCTGAGAAAATACAAACCTAGCTCCATGTTCCCACTCACTTTTCACCACAGCTTTCAATTGTGCTTGTTTTTTAGGGACTTATGTTAGTTTACCATGCTTTTCTGAAACACTATCTGCTTCTCTGCTGGCGTTTTGGTAAGCAGAGTGCTGGGGGCTTGGTATCAGAGCTTGCTTTGTTCTGTTCTGCAGACATGACACTTGACATTAATATTGAATTTCACTGTGTGCTCTCCTGGGGAATAATATGAAAAATAAAAGGAGCTGGCTTCAGAGCAGATCCAAGAGCCAAAAAATGCTGCATTCACAAACTGCTGAATGATCCAGAAAATTGTCAGTCTTTTTTTATCGTTACAGAGGAGCTAGGTGGATTTTTTGCCAATTCATAAGCTAATCATGTTTGAAAATAAGGCCTCAGGATGTTCTCATGCATTTTACTCTGAAAGGCTTTTACTGTAAATGTATCAAAGATGGAGTCTGTGTTTGAGACTTCATTTTTTCCAGGGTTATTCAGAAACAATCCTAATTCTCTTCCCATGTGAGAATGCTGGTGTCCATATTTATGGCCAGCAGGATGAAGATTACTTTGATCCTTTTCTGGTTTTCGGAAGTCTTCTAGAAATGTCACTCTGGGGCATCATTTATGTCTTGTGTTTTGCAGTGTTGTCAACGATTTAAGTGGCATCGCCCTAAACAGCTGTTTACTGCTCTCCGTACCGTGTCGGCTGGTTGGCCCTGAATGCCATCTGTGCATGCAACTCCTGTTGTTGGTTGGTGGGAGAGACTTTTAGGAGGTGTGGGCTGGATATGCATTCAGTCCAGCAAAACAACTGACATGCTTAACTTTAGGTACATCCTTGTATGCTTAAGTGCTTTGCTGAAGTGGGGTGGAGGAGAGGGATGGTGAAGAGCAGCAGGCTCTTTTACACCCAAACCTGCTCTTTGCAGATGGGGAGAATTTCAGGTCTCTNCCTAATTCTCTTCCCATGTGAGAATGCTGGTGTCCATATTTATGGCCAGCAGGATGAAGATTACTTTGATCCTTTTCTGGTTTTCGGAAGTCTTCTAGAAATGTCACTCTGGGGCATCATTTATGTCTTGTGTTTTGCAGTGTTGTCAACGATTTAAGTGGCATCGCCCTAAACAGCTGTTTACTGCTCTCCGTACCGTGTCGGCTGGTTGGCCCTGAATGCCATCTGTGCATGCAACTCCTGTTGTTGGTTGGTGGGAGAGACTTTTAGGAGGTGTGGGCTGGATATGCATTCAGTCCAGCAAAACAACTGACATGCTTAACTTTAGGTACATCCTTGTATGCTTAAGTGCTTTGCTGAAGTGGGGTGGAGGAGAGGGATGGTGAAGAGCAGCAGGCTCTTTTACACCCAAACCTGCTCTTTGCAGATGGGGAGAATTTCAGGTCTCTATGGATGTGGGAACGTGTGAGCGTGGGAGCTCTTCCCTCCTGAGCGAGTGTATGAGCGTCTTTCCTGTCCAGCAGCCTATTTATCCTTCTTGAACACTGCCTGTGATATCTAATGCTTACTTCTTTTTGATAAGGAAGCCAAGCTGGTAACATTCCTAGTTACTAAAATGGAAGTTAATAGCTGTCATGCCAACTAACAGAGTTAGAAATTTTAAGGCTATTGATTCCCTTTCTTTCATATACCTTTTTGAGATGGAGTGTGTACATGTGCACATGTGTGCATATGGCAGTCACTTTCCTTGAGCAATTTCTAATTCTTATTCAATTTTTGCTACTGCTTAAAATGTATATTTTTGTATTTTATGCTTATCTATACTTTTGTTCAAAAAGGAAATTAGTGCATGGTAGCATGGGAAGAGGCCTGAACTTCCTGAACTGGGTGCCTTCTAATACCAATGTATAGGTTTTTAACTGCAAAACTATTTTAGGAGGGGTTACTTGTTTTACTTCAGCTGTATTTAGAATTTACAATGTTTTTCACAAACTTGGGGTTCTGTTCTGTCTGTCTGGCAGAGCTTAGGCCTGATTCTTTGTAGTCAGCTCATGCTTTTCACTGGCCTTTGGTGCACTTTGGATCTAGCCCCTTGAATAGTTGTTTAGAGTCTTAACACAAGTGCCCGTGCTGCTCTCTGACCCACATGAAGTAATATCATATTTATTGAGATCCAAAGCACTACTTAGTCAATAGGATGCAGGATCTGACCCTCTGTAAGTCACGCCCTTGGTTACATGGATCCAGAGCTAATTAGAAACCAAGGTACAAACTGAAATATATCTTTGTGTCTCAAATCCTTTACACATGTATGGGAGCATAGATTGAATTGTGCCGCGTGTAAGATCTGGAAAACATTCACACTGAACTGGGATGTGTTTTGCTGTGGGTGAACTGTGAAAGCAGGTCGTCTTTTGCCTTTGGGGACAGCAGCCTTGACATGTCATTTGCCTCCATTTACTATAATTTCAAGAACCCAAAGCTCACATACTTCCAGTTTTTGCTATGTGTAGGGACATTGATACCTGATTAATGTTAGGATAAAGAGGCTTATTTTCTAGACAAGATGTACTGGAGATAAACTACTCCTTTGCAGTAGATAGTAGGAATAAATTAGTTTTATTTTGCAGGCAGTCCCAGCATCCTGAATATCCTCAAGAAAAATGGATTTAAACTGCTCAGCCTAATTTCAGACAGGGCAGCTTTTGTTAGTATTCCCTTACATTTGTTTTTGAGACGAACAACACATGTTTTTAAATGACTCTTGGCTGCCTTGCATGCCCTACTAAGAAGCATCAGTCATAATGCACCATGTCATGGAAATCGTCGGAGTCAGTGAACAAACATCCTCTTTTTTTTTACTTTTTTCTATACAGCAGGAATATCCTTACAGACATCCAAATCTGCCTCTGTACTAAACTATTTTAAAGGAACAGTGTACATCATATGACTTCAAACAAATGTTTGCTCTAGGTGGCTTTGAACTTTACTACACCGATGCCTTTCGTCACTTTGCGTTGCGGCTAGTGCTTTGAATGAGTTGCAGAAGATAAATTTTGTATTGTGTGTTGGCAGTGAGTGGAACAGAGGAAAGGGAATATTATGTGGGATAGTGACTTTTTTAATTTTCCTCATTGTTATGTAGGAACCTTCACACAAATGCTCAGCACATATATTTTTTCCATTGCTCTGTAAAGTCAGTTTTTGACATTAGAGGGGCCACGCTCTCACTCAGTTACTAGGAAATCTTTTAGCAAAAGATCTTTAGGAACAAGGTCTTTAAGGAGCTTTAAGGCATGGTGCTAAAAGCAGTCAGGAAAAGGTATTTTGTGATGGAGTCTTCATGTTGTACTGCCTGAACATTTTTGTGTGGTTGCTCTTTGTTTGATATTTGAGTATTCCCTGTTACTTCCTGTGCCCTTCTCAGCCACATGCTGTCGATGGACATAGTCTGTGCAGAGCCATTAATACACTATTAAATCAGTAAGGAATAATCATCTATTTAGGATTGAGTTTAAAACAAAACCATAGCGCGTTTTAAAGGATCTCCCTCCACAAATTCTACCTTTGCTGTCATCCATAATCTTAGCTGAAGTTCTAGTGTCATCTAGAAACCTATACTGAATGCTGTTGTACAGAAGAGGGAACGAGTGCTGCCTAACAGGTTTGCAGCACCTCGGACTCTGCATGGTGGACTGGTTTCGTTCCCAGCGTGGCACCGTCATGCTCCCATTTACTTCACAAGCAGGAGCCTGTGGCTTGTGCACATAAGTGGCAAGAGATAAAGGGGGAAGTGACCAGACTGGTGCACGAGAAACAGAAAAGCCAAGATCCAACACTATGTGCCTCTCTTTTGCCTTGAAAGGTACTGCTGAAAATCAAACCTAAGATTCAAAAATTGTTTTTATTCCGTTTTCAAAATATTATCCTAGCAATATTTCTCCAAGTATGGTGTTCAAGTTGTTGTGAATATTGACAATATTTGGTTTAAGCAGATTCCTGTAGAAAGCATATGTATATACATAACCATTATATAGGCTCCACTGTACTACAGTGTATAATGTGTGTGCAATTAAAAACATACAAGATCCTCAGAAAGTGTCCAAACCAACAACATTGTGTGATGTCCTGTTTTTCAAAACATACAGTTAGGTTTTTAGGAAAGATTGTATTTGGAAAGCAACTGGTGCCTAACAGCATAATTTTTCTATCATCTCAAACACTGAGAAAGAGTATTCAATTTTAATTCTAATGGCCAATAATATTTCTGTTACAGCCTTTCTTCTTCTACCATAAATCTTTATGTAGTGAACCATCTTTATGTGTTTAATCCTCTAAATACATAGAAGATTTTGAAATTAGATGTTCTCGCTAGTAATTTATCTGTAAAATATAACAGCAGTGATTTGATCAGGTCTTTTGAGTTATTATTAGATTGTCCTTTTCCCCATGTCAAAATATTTGACTTCAGTGTTGTTTCTTACTCAGTTTATTATATTTTTGTGTGCCACTTGGAAATATCATTGCACTAATGCTATTCTATGCAATAAAGTCTGACAGCGTGCTGTATTAGATCAATCCAGTGATTATTTTTCCTAACGGATAGCTCGTTATTTTCAGATGTGTATGAGCATTAATTGCTTATGTGCGACATTTGAGGCACCAGAACTCCAGTGTTAAGATTTCTCTTTAATTTCAAATCATACATTTTATTTCTGTATTCCTTAGAGCTTACCCAAAAGCTTCATCAGCCTTGCTCAGATCTTATGATGTTATGTTATGAATTGATTTTTTTGTTGTGGTTTTTAGTATTGTTAGGTTGGGTGGGATACTAATATGAGGAAGAAAATATAGAAAATGCTGGCTCAAAGGGAGTGTCATAGAAGCAGGTGTGATGTACTATACATTAGCTGTGCTACTGGCTATTGCATCTCTTTTTCCATATCAGGCCTTAAGCGATTTGAACTAAAACTCTTGGCTGCCTTGAGACGTAGTCAGATACCCACTTTGATCTAGTTTAGGATCATCATATGCATTTCCACTTTTGATCAAATCAGAAATGGTAGAAAAAGAATGCTTTTATGAGCTGTTTTGAGCAAACAGAGGTGAACTAACATGCCAGCTATGCAAATTGCTTCTGTCTTTTCAAATAATAGAACAAATGTTAAGGAACTAGACTGTTTCACAGGATTTTGGAAAATTGTCATTGATTTATTTTTCTTCAAATAAAGTTTGCAATAGCTATTTTTAAATTGTATTAAAGATGACTTTTAATAATATATGTCTAGTGTTTGCTTGTTTAACAATACAGCCACCTGTAGTAGATTGCAGTTGCTGTACTGGGTTGACCACTGCCCATCCTCAGCGTGTCTTAGAGGCTGCCTCAGCTGTGTTTTAAAGCTCATAATATGAAGTCATGCAATGGTGACTTCCATGGTCAGGCTGCTAACCATGACCTTACAGATCATTGTTTGGGACTTTTCTGACTAGGGGTCACCACATTTTAAAAGCATATTATTTTAGTCAACATGAAGTTATTGGAAACTTTGCCATTAATGTCAACAGAAGTAGTATACCTAAGATGATGTGGTGAACTCAAGGCAGGCCATGTGGTCATGGAGAACCTTGGGAACTGTACTGTTTCTGTGAACAGGAGCAAACCTTTCAGATATAGGGCTTATTGCTGTATGGGGCCTGAAGTGGCAATAAGAGAGCTCCAAGTTATCTTTATACCAAAGCATTTTATAAAAAACCTAATTGAATTGATGTGCAACTTTTTTTTTTTTTCAGGTGAACTGCTATTTTAACTGTTGTTTTTCATGCTTTAGAAGTTTGGCCTTCATGACGCTACCTTTCCCTAATTCTCCTCAGAATTCTCTCACTGTTCCTCCTGCCTGCCCTTGGAAGAGCTTCCTGGACTATTTCGGCTTTGAGGTCAGGTTCTGCTCAGCCTTGCTCACCTCTTTTACCCAGACCTCTCAGTGATCTTGCCCATGAGCTCAGCAACCATCCCTGTGCTGATGTCTCACATATTTACCCTTTCCTTCAGAGCTTTTGTTGCCTGTCAAGACTAAAATCCTTTTCGGTCTTACTTACGGATAAATAGCTATCAACTCAAACTCAGGGCGGATAGAGGACACTTGGGACTTGTCAGCACAGATTTATGAAGCTGAAATCATGTTTAACCAACCTGATAGCTTTCTGTGATGAGAGGATTGGTTGCATGGATGAGGAGAAACAGTGGATGTTTGTATAGACTTTATAGGGCTTTCTCTCATAACATCCTCATAGATAAACTGATGAAGTATGGGCTAAATGGGTTGGCACTGAGGTAGACTGAAAACTGGCTGAACAGCCAGACTGAAATGGTTGTGATCGGCAGCACAAAGCCCATCTGGAGGGCAGTCATTGGTGGCGTACCTCAGGGGTCGATACGTGCATGGCTTTGCACGCTCTTATATGCACTTATAAAGCTGTATCACTGCTTTCATGCTGTGGTGGGTTGACATTGGCCAGCAACTAAGCACCCACCAGCTGCTCACTCGCTTCCAACCCCCAGTGGGATGGGGGAGAGGATCGGGAGGGCAATGAGAGAAAAACTCATGGGTTGAGATAAAGACAGTTTAATAGGGGAAGGGAAAAATAGGGGTGGGGGGGAGGAAAAAAAGCAAGTGATGCAAAGGCAATCGCTGACCACCTCCCACCAGCAGAGCGATGCCCAGCCAGTCTACTTTGGAAAGTACCTCCAGTTTTATTGCTGAGCATAACATTACATGGTATGGAACATCCCTTGGGTCAGTGGGGGTCAGCTGTCCAGCCTGTGTCTCCTCCCAGCCTCTTGCCCACCCCCAGCCTACTTGCTAGGAGACCAGCATGAGAAATGAGAAGGCCTTGATGGAGCTAAAACACCAGTGTGTTATCAATACTGTTTTGGTCACAAATCTGAAACACAGCACCATACGGGCTACTATGAAGAAAATGAACTCCACCTGTCCTGGTTTCAGCTAGGAGAGAGTTAATTTTCTTCCTAGTAGCTGGCATAGTGCTGTGTTTTGGATTTAGTGTAAGAAGAATGCTGATAACACACTGATGTTTTGGTTGTTGCTAAGTAGAGCTTACACCAGTCAAGGACTTTCTTTTTCAGCTTCCCATGCTCTGCCAGGTGCACAGGGAACTGGGAGGGGGAACAGCCAGGATAGTTGATCCAAACTGACCAAGGGGCTATTCCATACCATATGACGTCATGCTCAGTATATAAACTGCGGGGAGTTGGCCGGGGGGAGCAATCGCCGCTCGGGGACTGGCTGGGTGTCGGTCGGCGGGTGGTGAGCGGTTGCATCACTTGTTTTCTTTTCCCTGGGTTTTGTTTGTCTCTCTCGTTCTCCTTTTCATTACAATTAGTATTGTTATTATTATTATTACTATTATTATTATTATTTTTATTTCAATTATTAAACTGTTCTTATCTCAACCCGTGGGTTTTCTTACTCTTGCCCTTCCGATTCTCTCCCCCATCCCACCGGGGAGGGGGAGGGTGAGCGAGCGGCTGCGTGGTGCTTGGTTGCCGACTGGGGCTAAACCACGACACCACCCCAGCCATAGCAGTACACCTGCAAACCCCTCCGGCAGGTCTCCTTTGCTGTGATTTTTCACGTGGCGGTGTGTGTGAGCACTGACAAGCCTTATGCTCCATGGAGTTATTGCGATGACCAGCATCTCCTCACTGCTTCTTGTGCCCTCTGCCTGTGTGTATCTGCTGCTGTCTCTTCCCTTCTAGTGAGACTCCCAGAAGCCTCTTGCCATCTAGGTAAAGCCTGCCTTTTCCTGTGCCGGTACAAGTTTGTTGCAATAGGGTCTCTCGCTGTATGTTCCAATAATGTCCTTTTACGGGGAAATACAGTAAAGCCTAGGAGTATAAATTTGGAAATATTTTATTTTGATAGAAATTAAAATCTATGTACAGATGTTGTACAGATCAAGAATCCACTGAAGCAAAATTACTGTATTAGTTAGCTTTGAAAAAAATCCCATTCTATCATTTGTTTTGCTCACCTAGAGCTCTTCCTGCAATCCTCAGACCTTGTAGAAAATACACCTATTTCCACATGGCAGCAGATGATAAAAGATACAGAACGTTTCAGTCTTGTTTCTTGCTTTTTTCCTCCCGTATGGGTAACTGCTTTAAGAGCTGCAGGTTTGTGGGTTTATATTTTTTTTGCCCAGTATGAGAAGATAATAAAACAATAAAAATACTCTGCTTAATCTTATTGCGATGTATCTTAGTTGTGTGCTCTTACTCCTAACACATAACTTATGCTGATGTTCCTTTAATAGAAAAGGACTTCCCAAAGTGGAAGATGGTTTCATGGTTTTTCTGTTTTCTAAAAATATTTTCCCTTATGCTCAAGACAACGTTTGCCCGATGTCTGCCACTTGTTCTTGCTCCCTTTCTGCCTCCTTTCTCCCTATTATTAGCACATTAGGGACTGAGAAGTGGTAATATTTAATGGCAATGAGAACTGCAGCAGGCTGTGACTGCTGAATGTGGAGAATATAAATTTCTAATAATATAAAATGGTGGATGCTGTTTTCAGGCTTTGCATGCTCTGCAAATTATCCTTTTCTTGTTTCCCTTTGATTCCTTTCATTTGAGTTTACTTCTTGTTGCTAGCATATTACTGCAGTCCCAGTAAACAAAGCATAGTCCTGAGGGGTGACAGGACTGTGACCTTAGGGGAGTAGCTGAGGAGGCGAATATTCCTATACTGTCTGAATAAATGATGGAAGGAGATGGGTTTCTGAAAAGGGTAAGTCAGAGCACCTAAATGATCTCCTGCTTGATTTATTTATTTAGTGTGCTTCTGCTGTAGAGGGAGCCTAAGGAGTCTGATACCCTAGTGAAAGTATCTTAAGATCCATCAAGGTTATTGAGATAAGTTAGGGGGAGACATGAGATATACATGTAAGGGTAAGAAAGGGTTAGTTATGAACCACCAGTGCACCCTTTGGCTTCTCTTGGGAATGACCCAAGTCCCCAGCACGATATAGAAAGTCCTGGGACTCTGTCAGAGGTAGAGCAGCCCCTGAGCGATATGCCCCGTGAGACATGGAGCTGCTTCATAGAGTGACCACCTTTGTGGTAAGATATTTTCCATGTGAAAAAAAATGCAATCTAACACAGCCATGACTTCCAGGGTTGATTTTACTTCTCAGCATACTGTGACTGAGTACAGCTGTACTTACCTGGGCAAAGGCGAAGTTAAAACCTCATGCATCAGAGTTTAAACTAGCCTTGAACTGTGAGAGATTAGGAATAAATCGGATGTCATACAGAGTATTGTGCAGCTAAATTTTCCTGCCTTTCTTTGGAAGCATCCTCATCCTCACTGCTGGGCTGGATGTGTTTCTGCTGTTATGTGCTACAAAGCAAACCCTAAGTCCTTCTGGTGCAAGGATCTCTGGATGGAACTGCCACTTGCTTATCATCCTCTTCTGGGCTTTGAAAGCCTTAAACCAACTGACAGTTGCAGTGGAGGAAGGATTATGCAGGTCTGGCAGATCTTTTGAAGCCCCAGAAGGGAAAGTGAGTCAAGTTTCACAGGGGTGTGTTGGGGTCATATTTGGAAAGCTAGAAAAGAGCCTTATTAAATTTGCAGGCAGCAATAGGCTGTGGGAAACTTCCAGCACTGCAGAGTCCAGAATTCAAGCTGACCTTGGCAAAATGCAGAAATGCTCTAAAAGCACCGGTTCCACTTTAACAGAGATAACAGCAAAGTTCTGTGCTCAGGAAAGACAGTGCTCAGCTGCACAGATGCAGACTGGGGAATGATGAACAAGGTAGAAATTCTGCAGAAGAAAAGCCGGGATGCAAATGGATCATTCACTGAACGCTGGCCAAGCTATTGCAAAAGAAGGAAACATGCTGGGTTGTGTAAACAGGAGTGTTGGCTGAAAAGCAATGCTTCCTCCAGCCAGCATTGCTGCAGTCTCAGCTGGAGCAGCCGCTCCAACATGGGCACAGCACTCCAGTGACAAGGGGCTCAGTATGGAAACAGCAGCCGAAATGATCAGAGACCTCACAGATGAGATGTATGAGGAAGGGATTAAAGAAAGCAGTGGTTTAATCTACAGAACAGATAGTTAATGAGATAACAGTTTATCATAGAGGTTATTATAATAATAAAAATTATAAAGAGATTTAAATAGCAGCAAGGAGCATTTAGCATAGATATTAATAAAAAGAGTCAAAAGGATCTTGAGTACTTAAGTTTCTGAAATTAGGTTGTAGGCTAAATAATACCATGGAAGCCTAAGATATGAAATCCAAGTGTTGTAGCTGGACAACTGAAAGAGTGCGAAGCCTGACAGTGGGGCTTTTAAGCAGTCAGGTACAAATGAGCTAGGAATGCCTGTACTGGACTGGGACACTAACAAAGGCTGACGTAAGACACTGCAGCAGGTCATGGAGGAGCTGTTGTAAATCCTGCCTGGGGCATGGACGTGACTTCTCAGTGTCCCTGACACTCTTATTTGTCTGGGTCCAGAAACCTACTGTTGAGTCTACTTCCATAAGGCCATAGCAAGCACTTGAATAAACAGTTGCATAGTGGAATAGGCTTGTTTAGATGCAAAACTTGCCTTGTGCTTATATTCCTACTGCCAATTTACATTTAGGTTTTGTCTTGTATTTTAGGTACTATTTGTTGCATTTGGTATCCTGCTTTATTTTCTTCATTTGCCTTCAATTTTAAGTCTTTTATGAAATCTATACCACTGATTCCTTCCAAGCTGCCTAAAAGGATTGCTTTGTAGTTTTACCTTTGCCCTGGTTTTGGCTGGGAAAGAGTTAATTTTCTTCCTATTAGCTGGCATAGTGCTGTGTTTTGGATTTAGTGTGAGAATAATGTTGATAACACACTGATGGCTTAGTTGTTGCTAAGTAGTGCTTACACTAGTCAAGGACTTTTTTGCCAGGTACATAAGAAACTGGGAGGGGGCACAGCCAGGACAGCTGACCCAAACTGGCCAAAGGGATATTCCATACCATATGACATCATGCTCAGTATATAAACTGAGGGGAGTTGGCCGGGGGGCAGCAATCGCTGCTCAGGGACTGGCTGGGCATCGGTCAGCGGGTGGTGAGCAATTGCATTGTGCATCACTTCTTCTTCTTATTATTATTATTATTATTTTCCCTTCCTTTTCTGTCCTATTAAACTGTCTTTATCTCAACCCATGAATTTTACTTTTTTTTTTCTGATTCTCTCCCCCATCCCACTGGGGAAGGGGAGAGTGAGCAAATGGCTGTGTGGTGTTTAGCTGCCTGCCGGGTTAAACTGCAACAACCTTATAATATATTTTATGTAGTTTTATGCACTATTGTGTGCCATAATCTCCCAGCTGATATATGAACAGATTAATAAACCTAGAAGTGTATCTTCTAGGCCGACACTTTTGTTACAGTCATTGAGAATGCAATAAAACTGATTCACTGTTTGTGAAAGCCTGTAAGAAAAGGGAAACCCACTGAATTTATTACAATGCCATTCAGTGTATTTTATTATTAGAAGAAATTAATATACAGTTAAATCTTCAGACAGTTTAGAATTTGTAGGGTGGTAGATAACAGGAAGTTAATTTTGCAGTCTGATTGGAGACACTTCGTACTGTGGTCTCCAGGCTGAGTCACTTACGTGGAAATTTGAATTTCACTTTTGTCAATAATTGTTTAATTTCAAAATATTTTTGTATTAAATATGAACAAACCCAAGATTGTATAAGTGTAACATGAAACAACATCTTAAATCAACTTTGGCTATCAATCAAAGTATTAGTTTTAAAATTTTGGTTTCAATGTTGGTATTACCCCTAAATAAAGCAAATTGGGAAGATGAGACATGTAGAGTACGGACCAGTTCCTGGAAAGGTGGTGGTGGTTTTGGTGGTGGCTACAAGATAAAACATAGAAGCAACCAGAGCTTGAGTTTAGGTGTAAATATTGGTGTAAACATACCGACTTTTCCTGCACAAGCAGTACTGGAAGTGTCAGGCAGATGCACGTGTAAGTGGTACAGAAGTGTTGACTCCTTTCCTTTTTTCTGACCCATGGACACCTTTAGAATACCTGCTACCACTTGCAGAGGAAGCTCAAGTTGGTGGTGCTCTCTTTCAGACCTCAGTATCCCGTTCCCTTTGCTGTGGTAGCACAAAACTGCCTGGTACTAGCAGGGTGTTCATGTCTTGAAACCAGCCGAGACCTTAGGCACTGCTACTGAGGCAAGAGAGGATTTTAATATGCTGGAGCAAAGAATGAGAAATCCCTAATAAAGAGGAATAAAATGATATAAAAAAGAGCCTCTTGATCTGATTCACAACAGCCTCCTACCAGGGAGACTGTGGATTTCCCTGGGGATTCTTCTGGCTCATGTTGATGGAAAGGGAGGACTGGGCTGGGGGATACTTTAGGTAAGTGGATAGACATTTCTTTATGTTTTTGTAGAGATGAATGCTTATTAAAATGCTGGATCAAGGGGCAGGGATAGTAATATAAGCACATGTGGAAATAATGTACTGAGAAAGCTCTGTGGTTTCATATGGAGAAAAAAGATAGCAGCCAACTCTAGCTCAGTGGACAACTAATTAAGCCAGAGATCTCTCTGTACGTTGTATTCCAAGTTCAGTACAAAAGCATGTATCAGCAAGGTGCCATATGATTTTTCCTTTATAGTTTGCAGTTTGATTTCAGGAATGACCTGTGCATCTTCACCATAGTGATCATTTAAAGGTGAATGGCTTGGCTGGATGTTAGATGAGAGTCAGTATGATTTATGTGTCTTGTTCCTGTGCATGATCGTTTTCCTTGGTCAGTTGTTCACATGCAGCTTAGGTCTGTTGTTTCTCCCATCTTGGTTTTAATTGGATCTTAGTGAGAATAATAAAAATATGAACACTTTTAATGTTAAACAACATTAAATTATATTGAGACAGTTGTAAGGAGTTTGCCATTGCTTCATATTCTACTTGTTCCATTTAAAATGGGATGCTACAGTTTTCATGGTTCCTTCCCTGACTCCATCCACCATGTTTCCAATACATAGAGACCAACCACAGTCTAGAAGTCTTTTATTACAAGATACAGGAGAAGCAAAGCCAAAAAAAAAAGGTGTGAATTCTTTGTGAGGAAGCATGGTGTGTGGTCTCAAAATGGTATCCCTCACCAAAGGAGTGTGAGACATTTAAAGGTGCATTATACAGAAAATAAAGCCTAGTGGGACCTATCCACCTCTGCCTCAGCTGTTTCTCTAGTTTCATTCTTTTTCCACTTATTCATAATGATGTTATTCTTCTACATTTGCAATAAGTAGGATTGGGATAATGCTACACAAGGTCAAGTACAGGAACACTCTCAAACACAAAGCTAAACCCCAAGTCCATCTAGAGTAGCACATTTCTCCTGGCAACTGGTGGGGCAGATCTGGCTTGCAGGAGGTTCGTACTTGGCCCTTTTTACCGGAGGTGATTGAACAAAATTGCGTGAACTGCAAGCAAAGCCGAGAGCTACCTTGTGCTCCCCAAGCCCGGGCAGCAGCAGGCATGGGGTGACAAGGAGAGGGGCAGTGAGCAAAGGTGGCTGCTTAGAGCAAGAGCAGCCTGGCAGGCAGCACCTGCTACCTGTACTCTCCTGCCCCAATGCCCAGGCATGAGAGTGGCCATTTCCCACCCGGAGCAGCAGCCAGCCTCTGTGCCTGCTCACCGGCCAAAAAATACCTTTGGCAATGGGATGTGAGTCTGTCTGAGAGACATAGGGAAAGCCGGCTGTGTGAAAGAAGGAAAACAAGAGAGGGAGAAGGAGCAAAACTTTAATCAGGCTGATGTTAGACTGTTGGTGCTAGATCAATGTATAGATCAGTATTTATTCTGTGCTAGTGGCAGCAAAACTGACTCTTCAGACTGACATTACTTGACCTGTTTTAAAGGTCACAAAACACATTCCTACATGTATTCAAGATGCATTTTATTGGCTGGAACATGACTCTCTTGCTCTGCGTCACGTGCAGTGTACATGGAATGTAGATCACTCTGTGAAGGATGTCAAGGAACAAGACATGCCAGCATAAACAAGCCGAGCAAGAGTCAACAACATCAAGCTGCAGTGGAAAAAAGACAAACAACAGACTCTGATGTATAAACAAGAGTACAGCTTGGGAGATGCGTGACACCCTTCCACTTCTCAGCTACTGGGAATGTCATGGCCGTTTTTTGTTGAGGTCCGTGACAGGAAACCAGTGGTCTGGCTGTGGAGTTCCCAGGTGCAGGCAAACAAGCGTTGGCTAGAAAGCACAGCCACCATGGGAAGGTTAAATGAATTAGGGTTGCCTGAAGCCCCTGGAGGTAGGAGTGTAGGATAAGATGTTTCTCTGTCAACTATGTCTAGCTATATCAAAAACTCTTGAAAAGTTGAGGAGAATAATTTGTTTGCTGTGACCATGAGAGGTAAGATTAGAAGCAGGTGATTAAATTGCAGAAAGTTTCAGTTTAAATATCAGGGAGAACCTTCCTAATAGGACAAACAAACTGTGGGATAGGCTGTTGTGAGAGACAGCCTGCTTCTTCAGCAAGACACTCTTTAAGAGCAAGTTAGACAAACATCTGCTAATAATGACCTGGGTCTGTATGAGTCTTTCTAGGTGGTGGAGATGGACTAAGTAACGTCTTAATGTCTCCAAGCTCTGCTGCAATGAAACAGCATTGGACAGCTTTTATAAGAGACCTACTTAGATGTGCAAGGTGTAACTTTCTGCTAATGCTAAGGTAAGTGCTGAAAAACTGCTTTAAATTCACTGGAGTTATGGTGGGGTTGTGTGGTGTAAATGAAAATCTAGCCCATAATTCCCTCTGTAAGTCAATATTGATTCTTAAAAGCACAGTGGGACTGCCGGGACACCGGACTTCTGATTTATAACAGGATTCACAGTATTTGCAGAATGAAACAGTCGCTCTTGAAAATGGCTCAGTGGAAAGTATAGGATCAGGCATCCTATAAGAAAGGGTATCAGATCCAGTGACCTGAATTTCTGAGTCTTTCAGGTGTTGTCTATGCCTAATAAATGCGAGCAAGCAACTTAACTACAGATCTAAGTTGCATAAACATACACCAGGTGCCTTTTTCCCAGGCTGTTCCTAAGGTGAGGCCAAATCATATCATAGGTTTTATAGGTTTCAAAGCTCAGCTCCCCATTATTCTAAAGAGATTTAAATGATGTCTTTGTGACTGTCCTGGTTACAGCTGTGTTGTTAGATTACAGCGTGCAGATTCAGCTTTACAGAGTACAAGCAAGCTACCTGGGGAGTGTTTTCATTAGTGGCTACGATTCTGTGCCAAGCTTTGTCTTCCATATCATATTTCTGCTGAACTTTCCTACTTCTTCACCATTTCCTTCCCCGAGGATAAAACCAAAATGCTAGAGGTTAGAAAACCAGAAAAATGATACTGAATATACCTTGGCCACATAATAACACTCACAGAAAGCAAGATTGTGATAACCAAGATAACAAGAACACTTTTGATTTTTAGTTACCCTTTTCCATGAAACCAGAGCTCATGTTTGCTTGTCCAAACAGACATTGAACAAATGAACTATTTATCACTGAATTAAGTGTGTGCTGAAGGTAGGCTGTTAGGCAGAAGCGCAGCTTTACACCCAGTACCTTTAAAATACATCTATAGATGAGGCTGGCATGGTCCCAATGCTTCCTATTATCATATTTCTTGCTGTACTTACAGTTTTGCCACACTTTAAGTGCTGTGGCTAGCTGTGTAAGGGCCTTAGGGGTCCAGAACTACACAAGACCCCAAGAGTGAGGGGCCTTCTAGGGCGTCTTAGGCTTAGGAGTCCTCATGACCTTTCTTAGTGAGTAGCCCTGCTCTTGCTGTTCCCTGACACCAAGGTGGTGGGGGAAAAATACCGCTTATTTAAGTGACTAAATATCTATCACATGTAATACTTTCACTGGTGTGCTGGAAAGCGCAGTATAATGGGTGGTTGTTTCATATTTATCAACAAACTGTTGAAAGATTGTGTTGAGGATTGAACCTTGAAGGGGTCAACCAAGTGACAGACTACTGTAGGGCATCAATCTAGGTAGGAGACACTGGCTGCTGGACATGGCTGTTGGCAATGACATCTGACAACCTTTGGCCTGATTATTCAAAACAGAAACAACCCCTGTTCCTTGGAGGCCGACACAAATGCAAGGTGGAGATTGATGGCATGGGTAATAAAACAAATAGGGAATTTCTCTTCCTGGTGAGAATACTCACTACCTCCATAAAGGCAACTCAGAGAGAGAACGAGCAAGGATATAGAGATGTCCCAACAACTTTAAACTTTTAGCTCTTGAAAAATTCTTTGGCACTGCTCTGCATCTTTTCAAATATCCCATTAACATTTACAGAAGGAAGTCTATCCTGGTTGTTCAGCAACAATGCTTGCTAGAGCTGCTAGTCACCATTTCAAGCAACTGAGAGAATGACAGAGAACGTAGTGGGTAGCACACACTTGCTGAGCAGAAATCAACCAAACTCAGCCTGCAGGATTATGTGGGAGCAGCAATAACTGTAGGGAGAGATTTTTGACCTCTGCAAGTTACTAGTTTTGCATATCTACATGTGTATGGCTTGAATAGAAGCACAGCAGTTTGTTATTTTCTGTTCTACAGCTTGCAGCTGCATATATAAACACTTTAAATTTGAAATCCTCCCAAATCTGTGAAATCTCCAATGATGTAGGTCTTATATGCTGGCAGGAGTTCAACTCAACATCTCCAAATGAGTGTTGATGAGGTATGCACGCTCATCAGATACTTTCTGTATTTCCATTCTGCTGGGGTGCAGATGCCCATGAAAGAAGCCACAGTGCTGGGCCAGAGCAAATACCAGAATTGCTGCCCTTGAGCCATTGTAGTTTTACCATCTGGGAAACAATTGCTTACATTCATTTTAAAAACCAACTGCTGTGTTATTAACTTTTTAAAAAAATTATTAGTTCTTAGTGGGAGCAGTAATCTAAACATTAGCACAAATTGGTGCACACCTTGCAGCACTTAGAGCACAGACAGAGCCAGGCATGGAATTTTTTTTGGAGGCCATCAATGAGTCTCAGCTGAGGCATCTTCTCAAAGTGTGAATCCAATGCTCAGCCATCAGCTGCACATATTTTGGTTTTTCAGGCCATCTTCAAGTACTTATGTTGAATATTTCAGAATCAGAAGTGGAGATGAATTTCAGTTCTTGGTTTCTGAAAATCCCAGAGTCCCAGGGAGCTGTGAGTGATCTGCTCCTTTGAAAATGAGCTCACTGCTGTCCAGTGACCTAACTACGATTAGAAGAGCTTACTGGTAGGTTCACATTGGAAAAAACATTGCCAATAGTCAAAATGAAAAAATCTGCATATATATACAGTATCAGCATAACTTGGGTAATGCCTAGTGAGTGAGCCTGTCAGGGTCTGAGAACCAGGTGACAAAAGGTTTTTTTAATCCTCTTTCTCCTGATGCCAACAAACAGCCCAGTGTAACTCTAGTTCTACTCCTCAGCATGCTGTATTGGATTTTATCTGGTTTTATTAGAGTAGTCAGGTTTTGTGCAAGTCTTTCCATACATGAAGTTAAGCAGAGAAAATAAAGGAGGTAGAAAGATCAAATTACTATGCTGTTAGATTTTTTTTTCCTTTTATTACTTACAGCAAAGCACACAAAGCTTATGTACCATCATGTTTTATGAAGGAGACTGATGCTCAAGTGGAAGAGGGTCACATATAATTTACGATTGAAAATCCCGCTTTTTTAGCTTACTTGGGAAATGCCACTAGTTTAGAGAAAATGCACATTCAGCCACAGTCCATTTTGGATCCTATGCCCAAACCATCCTGTTAGAGAGTCCCAAAACCACAGGAACTTACCGAGTTTCCTTTCAAGCTTCTGGACGATCTGCAAGTAGTTCAGTAAGTTTTGTGTAGAATCCTGATACAAAATTAGATCCCTTAATTAAAGAAAGAATATGCAGTTCAGCACCCAAAGATTTTTTAAACAGGATTTTCTTTTAAATGTACTTATAGAAAGAATTTATAGCTGGTTTTATAAAAGTATATCAGGTAAAGTATTTCAGATACATTCACTAAAAGATTTTGCAAACAAAGAGAAGATTTTCAAAAGCTCAAGAAGCAGTTTAGTCCCCAGCTGCTATGAGCAGCAAATTCCCATTTTGAAAAACCTCCTGTAACTGATTGTAAACCATGCACTGATTTCCTAAACAGATCTTCTGAAAACAGAATCTACTTCAGATCAACCTTCTGGACAGCCTTTCAGGTGCTAAACTAATGGAATATGGTGTCCAGCCTCACCTGAGTGTAACCTAACTGAAAACTTGTCAACCAAAAATCAGATCATTAAACAGCTGCTTCATGTTCTTTTTCCTGGGGTATGTGAAACTTCAGGCATGCACACACAATATCCAATTTTAAAAGGTGCAGTGGAGGAGCAGTTGTCACTTCAGCATGCTCAGGTAGGCCAGGACTTGGTGCACAGGTAGTTGTCACTGATTGTATCATTATTGTTAGCTGGGACAGCTAAGGAGTCCTTCTCAGTGGCTATGAGCCACCTGTGCCAGGCATCATACAATCACGGAGCAAAAATATGGTCCCTACTCCAGAAGACTCACTATCAACACATGAAACAGGGGGGACACAGAAGGATGCCGACAGATGAAGGAACGTGAGGAAATAGCAAGACAACTAGAAAGCAGCAGGTAGATCAATCTTGATTCATAGTATGTGTCTGGGGGAGCCCAGCTGTAGGTAACACCCTGGACCAGATCCTCTCATCTTCTCTTTGAATCTCATTAAAGCTACAAAGCATCGATGACTATAAGCTTACTTTAACTGTGTAATTAAATGGGGCTTATACTGCTTTGCATAATTGTTGCTTTAAGGGCACGTTAAGATCATTAAGATTGCTTTGAGTAGGACCCTTAGTGGTGTCATGATTGGTTTTAAGGGTCAGAGGAGGAACCATGGTGGGATTTGAGTTCATCTATAAACTTTTGAAGTGATTGCAAATTTGGGAGTGATAGATTGCCTCTTGGTTTAAATATTAAAAAAAAAAAATTTGCCGTCCTTTGTTTTTATTACTCCCCCATGTAACTAAATAGTTATTCTGGAAATATCATTAAAATGGATTAAAAAGAAATGTTACCCATAAGAGAAGTTTCATCATTGCATTCAATTTTCTCCATGGAAAACAGTAGGTTTTTAATGTAATTGAATGTCAAAGCACTGCAGATGTAGTTGTGCTTTTTAAAAGAAAAAGTTAATTAAATAGAAGTGACACTCCCCTGATTAGCTTTTCTCCCTTTTGGATGACTGCTGCTCCACCTCCCTGTGCAGAACTGGTGAGTGGAAAAAATCACATATGAAACTGAGAAATGAAAGAAATTAAAAGCACCCTAAAATTGCTGGCTTCGCCTCCTGTTCAGCCAATACTGTCTTCATAAATAGAAAGGATGACCACGGTATTCTGGAGCTGCCTTGCCATGCAGAAGGTGAATCAGAAACGGAGGAAGTCCAGAAGAACAATGGGGGTGGTTAGGAGAGAGGGAGGATTCCAGATTTAATAACATTGGAAAATTTGAATCAAACCTGAACTTCATTAAAGTTTCCGAGTTTCTGTCCTGAAATTTGGAAATATCAGAACTGTACAATTTCTCCAGTCATTTAATACTTGACTTTTTGCAGCTTGGGGAGAGATGATAAAGCAGCTCAATTCAGCGTTAGCTCCAGAGAGCTCCTGCATCTTAGGCACACATGCTGCTGAATATTTTAATAAAGCCAATGGTTTTACGCCTCCAAGAGATTGACCTCATTGCAAGGGCTTAGGAAGCAAAGTATTTTAAGACCGGGAAAATCTTTATCAGCCAACTATACTGGGAAATATTTGGGTCTGAGTGAAGGGTAACATACATTCTTGTATAGGTAAAAATTATATGTGCTCATCTGGCTGTACTTCAGAACGCTGTATGTACTGCTCTGTATGTGGTATGTGATATGTATGAACATCTGGAACTAGTAGATAATATTTTTGATAAACAGTTGGTGCTACGATCATTTTGGACTTTTTCACAAGCCCAGAGGTCTATTAGAAGGTGTTATGAAAGCTGAGCATTTGTTTGCAAGGGTTGAATTTTGAAACAACAGGAAAATAAGCAAGAAGTGGATGCAGATCCCCAGACATACATATTCAGAAGGTATGTTTTACCTGCCAAACTGAGGTGCAAGCACGAGGGCCTCCTAAGTGCCCAGTTTTGAGAGTTCAAGATGGCTCAGATGGCTGATTTGGCCTGAGGTTTATTATAGCCAGTGGATTGGGATAAAAAAAAGGAGTATTGATCGTGTTGATATAATTCCAGGAGATACCTGCAGAAATTTCTCAGAATTGCCTGTTTTTCTCTTTCTCTTCTTTTTGGTTTTGATGCTGAATGTGAATTTTCAAACCAAGATATTCTTGGGAGATTTCTATTTTGAGAGTGTTTCATGATGAGTGCATTACATATCTTTGCAATGTCATCATTCAGCACTTTATGGCAATGAAATCATTCTGTAAAAGTTGTAATTCACCATAAAGTTAGGGAAAAGACCATAAAACATTGCTGGAATTGTAGAAAAATTGTGAAGTCTAACTCACCTAGCAGAAGCTTGGAAATTTCAGTAAGCTGAGCTTCAGATTTGACTCCAATATTCCAGATTCACTGAGTTGTGATAGTTTTACTTAAATGATCTTCCTGACCTCATTTAAAAAAAATACCTTAAACTCAAGACTGATTTATTCTTTGATATTTCAGAAACTTGGCAGGGGGTGGTAGTAGGGGGTGTCTTTGCACTTCCCTGAACCCTTTTGATAATGTTGAAAAAGATACTATTTTTCTCACAGTATTGTCTAGAAGAGTCCAGTTATGGTAGTGCCTATTTCTCTTGTTACAGATTAGACAATGTCTGATATGATGGAGCCCTAAACATACCTGTTATGTGAAAGGCTGAGTTTTAAGACCTACATTGCATGAAACTTGCATCTCCAAATAAATACCTAAATATTCGGCTGTTGTTACCCTCTTATGGACTGATTTTCTTTGGACCAGAAATTCTAATTGAGGATTAAAGAAACTCTTCCCCAAAAAACTTCTTTAAATTTCTGAGCTCTGGGTAAAAAATATTAAGCCAAAAGTCATACCTTATGATAATACAAATTTTTTTTGTCCTTAAAAACCTCAAAGAAATCAAGGCTGCACCAAAGTCGTAAGAAGACTGGAAGAAGTGGCATTCAAATTAAAATAAAGCTTTGGATTCTGGTGAGAGGCAATATTGAAATAGTTGCTTCAGAAGAAATGGCTACTGAAAAACAAAACCCCAAGCCCAAAACCTCCCAAGGAGAAACAGATGGTTTTGGCCTAGTATGTGTTTATCAGTTCTTAAAATTCCAGTTTCATGGCTCCAAAGTCATAAAACAGTGAAGAACATCTTTAATATTAGCATATGAATACATTGCTATCAATAGGCAGCTCCAGTCAGACTATTGATGAACTGTACATTAGAAATTGGTTTCAATTCTGTTGTTGTATCAACACCATGTAACATCATGATCTGACTTCTCAAGAGCGTGAATGAGGTAGTGTTAAATTAAAGCTTCTAACCCAAGTTAGTCCCTGCACAACAAAATGTTTCCATCCATGCTAGGAATCACGTGGATCACATTTCAGGACTGACCCTATGGATTAAGCTAAAGCAATGGAGCTCCAAACCATATTTCCTTGCACAAAGATTTTCTCACAGATTCCCACAATACGAATATACTTAAAATGTGCTGAAAATGGGCTTGGCGCTATGTACACTGTCTGGTAAAATAGTCCCTCCCTTCAGCTGTCTATAGACTGAAAAGCAGACTGAGAGAAGGTTAACTATTGAGAAGGCAGACAGCAAAAGAAACTTGAACACATTAGAAAAACTTAGCTGCAAGTCTTGCAATGAATGACAGCTACTTTGTTTCAGGAGTCTTTATGTCTATTGATGATAGCCATGACCCATTACTGAGAATTTATAAACTTAATTTAGAGACTAACGTTACAGGATTTCTTTCTTCCTTCCTGAACTCATATGAAGTGTCATCACTTACCTTGAAAAATAACGTCTTTACCTCATAACGTATTGAATGACTGAGCCTATTAATTTTTTCCAATTTTAAAGAATGCCTAGCAATAAAACTTCTTTAACACATTAAGTGGTCCCAGCGAGCCAAGTATCAGCTTTTGCTGTTCAGTGAGAAGAGTGGTGTGTTCTCCAGATGATGATGGATCAAATTGTCATGGTACTTAGAAATTCATCCAGAGATGCTGGGCAGCCTTAACTCCCAGCCATGTCAGAGGGGCTTAGGAGCACTCAGAAACTTGTAATTTTGGAGGCTTCTAGATGAGGTGCTGGCATAGTGCATGTTCAGACTGATGTTCACAGTCTTATTTCGTTTCAGGGATGGATAAGACCTGCCATCTAGCTCAAGAACCATACTGTCCTTTGTCTCCTGGGCAACATGCTGCCACTTACAATTCCAGAGTAATGAAACACGTAGTCTTTTAGTAAATTAACATATGAAAAAAATGGTGTTTTCAACTTGCAAAGTCAGTGATGTTTTCTTCACTGAACTGGTCAGGTTCCAGCGCAACTTGAGGCTGGCCTGGGAGTCTGGTATGGAACCAGAGGGTGTGACTCTTTTGTCTCCATAACAGCCCTTAGTTCATTAAGTGTTGCTAGAGATACCCTGAAAATTTTTCAAAACTGAAAATTCACAAATTCTGTATTGTGGGCCAAAGGGTAGGTGACAACATTTTGGCCTGCCTTCTTCACCCCTGGTAAAATCTCATATAGTTCAAATTAAGCAAACCTAAACTAAACAAGAGTGAGTCAGCTTTCTCTACTGCCACCTAACCTGAGGTGATCTCCAGGAATCACGTACCTGTTTTCTATTCCCTCTCCTTGTAGACTTTTTCCCACCCAGATCTTTACCTGCCCAACAGCTGCTCTCTGCCAGGCTTTTCTGTATCCCTTCCCTTCCAGTAGCAGGACACTCTTGCGGTTGCCCTGAGGACTCCTCCAGATTTCCTCCTCCACTTTCTCTGCCTAGCTTTTGTTGACTTCATTGTTGGGGCTTCTGCTTCCCTTGAGAGAGTTTATGACCATCCAGAAATTACCTCTGCTAGGAAATTATTCTTTTCCTTAAAGGAATGTGTTCTTAAAAATAACACTAACCTTTCAGGGTAGACTCAAGGGATGACTAATATTTTGGCGTACTCTCAGCAGTTTATATTCTCTCCTTCTCTTTTCTCTCTTTCCTTTCAGTTCTATTGTGTGGGTTTTCTAACTCTCTTTAGAACATAATTGGAAAGCATATCTTCGTTTATCTCTTTCACCGCACTTTTTTTTTCTTCTGTAACTCATCTTGCTACTCTAGAAATAGGAAGGACTGTGAACAAATAACAACGGGTAACCAGTGCTTTGATGACCATTGCCCTTATTTTCTCTAAGTTCTTTCAGATATGGCTTTTGTCTTCCTCATTTTTTGCCATCTGTGGTGAAGAAATGCAAGCCTTAGCATTTTGCAGTAAACATCTGTAATAATTCTCCACTTCCCTTCTTTTATCAAGAGCAACTGAGATCAGTCTATCCTCTTCAGATTTAAAAGTTTTGGAAAGTATAGACAGTATATATCTCTGTTCCTTTTCCCTCGTCCAGCTGAAATGGTGTGGGTTTTTTTCTTTTTTATGAAGAGGACCAGATGATAACTGTGCTGTCACCAGCATCCTATGCTAAGCTGCATAACTGCCAACTTGAAAATCCTCCTGGATGCTTCTCTTTCCCAGCACATGCTGTTCTACTGTTCACACCATTTATTCTAATACTTGTCAGCTATGCAGTGTTTTTTTTTTTTAATACTAATCTGCTTGAAGACCCCATGAGGATAAGTGTTAGTCCCTTTTCAAGGAAGACATAATCAAAATGATTAATTTCTGAAGGACAAAGGGGTGAAAGCCATTGCACCTGCTGGCTTCCAGAGCAGTTGAAGTCACAGAGGTGACTTCAAGGCCAGGTTTCCAGGAGTGTTGAACTGCTGTAGCTTCTGCTGCCTTCAGCTGGGGTGGGAGGAGGTGACGGCCCGATCCATGTCTGCTTGGGGAGGGGCGTGTGGAGGCTTGCAGCAGCAGGAGGCCTCCTTGTGATCCTGCTGGGACCAAGAGGATGCTGGGGACACAGCCCTGGAGGAGGCTCTCCAGATCATCGACCTGAGGCCAGCTGCATTGGATAATCCCATCTGGTAGCTGACTGGGCTCCTCCAAGAACAGCCTGGGAGCCCACTTAATTTGCCATCCCCCACTCCCTTTAGTCCTTGTGTTGGGAATCTCATTTGCATCTGCATTGTTCTGCTTGTTAGAAACCTTCTGCTGACATCCAGCCTAAATTTGTCATTTATGCTTATGGGCTGGGCCGCAGAAAGCAGCCAGAAGAGACAGCTCCGAGAAGAGGTGATCACCAATGGTGTGTTCTACTGTTTTTTTTATGGGTCTTGGATACTTAGTTTTTTCTAAACAATTAAACAATGCTTTTTGTCATGATCACTTTTTTTCTTTTGATTTCCAGCCAGAAGTGAGTCTTCTCTTAGGATGCCACTTTATCCCATCTCATCAGCTCAATGCCCTCACAGGATGAATGCAGTACAACACACTTTCTGTGGGGCAGCTGCCCTTGGGAACATGGGAGCGTGCCTGCTGGTGAAAGTGGCTCAGAGGCAGAGACACGCTTTGTAAAACGGAGATGCCATCCCTTGCACTTTAGAGATAACAGTGGGACAATAAATGAGCTCCAGAGCACTTCAGGTAGCTTGGAGTCATTCAGTGATCCCACCTGAAATACCATTGCCCCATTTATTGCTATGCTGTTGGAGGTGTAAACAATGAAGGCAGGTGGATAGGAGCCCCATGGAAATAAAAAGGAAAGGCATTTTTCATCTGGACCCGTTGACAGTGCCATTCCTCTCTGTGGTCCAAGATCAGCGAGGACAGACCTTCAGGGCACACTGCAGTGTGTCCCGTAACTGATAGAAGGGATCAGTAGTGTGCTGCCCTGTTTGTTCTTCACCTATTGTGCATGCCTTTCTGTTTGGCTCATTTTCCTTTTTCCTCAGTCTGATGTAATTTTTACAGATGAGGCATAAATGGAAAGATTGCAACAGACCTCTAGTAGCTTTTTCCATTGACATAATGCTTTATGCTTTTAAAACTGTTTCAAATAAATATGATAATTAATAGAGGTAGTCAACAAATTAGGAACATAAGGTATTTTTGGAGAATGAGCAAAGACCACCCAGCATATCACATATTTCCCTTACACACATATCTTCCCAGCCCTACTCCAGCCAAATGCTACACAAACAGCTCTAATATTACAATCCTAACTGTTTTATTGGTTATGTCTAGATTTGCTACAGTCATAATTAAAAAGTGTGCTATACACTTGACCAAAGAATCACAGAGCATCCCAGAAATGATAGAAAACAGGGCTGCTAGGAACTTTAGCTGATCATTATTTCCATTGCTTCCGTGACCACTTGTCATGCCAGACAGATATTTCTCTAACCTGTTCTTAAAAGTTTCATGTCAGCCATTGTGCTGCTTTGATCTCACAGCTAGAACAACGATGCACTTCCATAACCACCCCTCTACCATTCCTGCTCCCTAACCGCAGGAGTTCTTACTCTCAAAAATTCCCCTCCTGTGCCCCTAATGAAATTGGTATTGGGATGACAGTTCAAACTGGGGATATGTTTTACTGTTCCTGGGTAAAAAATGTCTCCCTAGAGCTTCATTCTATAAAGCCCACTGGCACAAATGAGAGCTGCAATTTCTCACCTGGGCATTCAGAAGCAGGTTGGTTTTGCCAACTGCAGTAGCAGCAAGGGCAGAAACCTGTTTTTTCAGAAGTCTTGAGAACCTGCTTCTCCTTTCTTTTCATGTATGACTTTTTATTTATATAGATGCTCATAAGAGAAAGTGCTCCCAATGCTCTGACACCTTTGGCAGACTTTGAAGTGTATTAAAATGATCACTTTGCATTTCCTTGAGCATAGCCCCAGAACATGGCTAGATCAGGAGGAAGGAAATGAGTTCACCCCTCTGCCATCTGCAGAGTTTTACATCCCTTGGTTCCCCACCCACCTCCCCACAGGCGAGGAATATGATTCTCTCTCAGAGACTAATGACTGCATATGGCTCGGAGAGGGGGGAAATAATTTCCAAGACATTGAGCCCTAATAGAGAATTTCCTGCTGTGCTCCTGCTCCCACAACAGTGACGCTCAGCAATAGCACATGGCTAAGGCAGCTCTGACCAGGCACCACGGGGAAAAGAGGACATCTCTTAGGGAAGACCTGGCTTCCTAAGACTGGTTTTAAAAACGCAGTCTGGCAGACAGCCCGTTGCCAGTGCAAGTCTGTGGAGAGCCCACATTTGGTATCTTCATGAAGGGAAATGCCTTATCAGAAGTGGGAGGCTGAGCTGATTAGCTGCAGCCTCCAAACAGAGCCGAACCATCGCCCTGTGCAGAGCACAGCACCATCATCTCATCTCCAGCTGACACAGGCTCAAAAGGCAGTTGCAAAGTTCATATCCAGAAAAAAAAAAAAAAAGGCACAATCCTTTAGCCATCTGGTAAGTGGAAAAAAGCAAACTTTTCTATAGCGGTTGCTAATCTTCGCCTGGCGGCTGGGATGCTGACCAGACACCCCGATTGCAAAACCAAAGAGCAGAAGGCAGGCACACACCTGTCAGGAAACGAGCAAAAAGTGCGGCTCTTCCGACTGCTCAGCACAAGCAGCCAGTATCACCTACCCGGAGCCAACCCCGCAGTGTCCCAAAATGCTACGTAATGCAACTGACAGCTCCAGTCAGTGGAGACAGTGATTTTAAAGCAGACTGTCACTGGTATATTGCCCTCACCACATCCCATGGTTGTTCCTTAATGCAGTCCAGAGGCCTTCAGAGTTGCAGATGCTCCACATATCTGAGAATAACGCTGGCAAGGCAACATCTCAGTCCCTCTTTTATGAGTGTCCTATTCTCAGTGAGAGGACAGTGCGGTGGGAGGGGAGCAGAGGAGGCAGCTGGATTTCATTTCTGCCACCTCTGCAGAGGAGTAAGAATGACGAGCAGAGGTAAAGGGAGTGAGCGAGTGACCCATTGCCCCTTTTTTAAAAAGAAATATTTAGGCTCCTGTCTTCAGGGTTATGACTGCTGAGTGGATGGGGGAAAATCCTAAAAAATCAAGGTGCAGTACCAGAAGCAATGGGGGAAGAGCAGAACCCCCTGTCCTGAAAGCACTGGTGAGATTTGTTGGTTTCCTACTCAGTGCTGGGTTTTTCTTGAAGCTCCTGTACTGAGGCGCCTAGCTCACCTTACGCGTTGCATGGTGAACTGAAGCCAGACACCTAAAACTTAGATCTTGTGAGGCTCAGAGCACCCAAGACCCTCTCTGGACTTGATCCTAATGCGTGTCCAGTTCAAATCTGATGAGGGGCGGATAGACTGGCCTGCCTGAGAGCCAATGCCATCCGCAGTCTGTGCCATTGATAAGAAACCAATGCTAGGCTGGTTCCAGTCAACAGCAACAACAACCCAGCCTATTTCAAAGTCCTCTGAGTGACAAGTGTGTCTTTTGAGCAGGGCTGGCAGGTGGGAGCTTTGGGCTCTCCTTGGCTCTCTTTGCAGCTTGGGGTGCAGCTCAAGATGATAGCAGAGCTCTGCCAAGCCCCCTGATGCTGGGTCTGGGCAGACCCTGTGGGCAGGCAGGGTCGGAGCTGGGGGTCCCAGAGCTGTGCCAGGGGCTCTGCTCTCTGGAGCTGCATCCTGCTGGAAGCATGACCCAGGGAAGAGCTGTACAGCAGACAAGACTCATCTGCTCAGCCTGGGTATTTAATCAGGAGGGGATGATTTTCTGTGGAGGGCCGTGTGTCCACAGGCAAAGGAGATGTCAGACTGGGTTGCCAGAAATAGGTGCCCAGCTCAGATGGGGATGTTTTTTAATATCAGTAGTTAAATGCATTGGAGGCAAAAAAAGTGAGATAAATCCTGTTTATAGACTTTCACTTTAACAAAGAAAAGTAAAATTGCTTTTCCTGCTTTTTGCTTCTTTCATATCTCTCTAAATGGGCATCCTATCTGTAGCATTTTACAGTTATGGAGGATGGAGTAACAATGCAAAAACTGGCATTACATTCCCCTGGTTTCCCATCCTATTCCCATGGGGATTTAGGGAGGAACTGCACCAGACACAGCGTTTGGCAGGGCTTTGGTCTTTGTTTTTTTCTGAGCCCAGAAAGCTCTGTTTCTGTTTGATCCTGATGAGACTGGTGTTGAGGAATTTGCCACCAGTGAAAGGGCCACTGAGCTTTCGGGGAGGATGAGACTGCAAATGTTCAGTGCTGCTCCTGGATGAGAAAGGGAAACGGCATGCACAGTAGCCTCATTTAACCTGTGTGCTGCCCCTCAGACAGCCTGTCATCAGGCTTGCCGCGATGGCAAAATAGCGCTGCTCTGAGCCTGCAAATATAATTAGGATATTCTGCTGCTGCAGGGACTGGGGCCAAGCGGCAAAGACAATCTGCCTTTGAATGCAATCAAACGCGAGTTTCTGCTGTGAAGGCTGGGGGGGAAATGCCAGGAGGACAATTTGAGCGCTAGCGGGACGTCTGGCCCTGGGGCTGGGCAGCGTGCCAGCCTGCGCCTACCTGCTCGGCCACCGCCGCCTGCCTCCATCCGAGAAAATGCTGGGACATTTTAAGAGGGTTTGTCAACCAAGACATTTGGTCTTCCAGTATTTAAACAGTATCAGAACTGTTATCGTGGCTACTACTGCTAATGGTAATAATCACAGCAAATTCTAATGAATATAATGGTTTACCTTGAATTTTCAGGACCAATGAGTAATGGGAAAATGGCAATGTTCCAGTATTATCACATTTGTTTATGGTTTAAAATACATTCAGGACAGATTCAGTTTCTTTTTCAGGCTGAAGAAAAGAAGGTTTACAAATGCTGTGGCTGAGCACCTGTTAGACCTCTTGCTGGTCTCTGTCCAAGCTTGGATCCAGCTGCTTTTCACCATCAAGGTGAAATTCCCAGCTCCAGCTGTGCTGGAAATTTGCTTCTTATTCATTTTTCCTCTAGTTCCAGGAATGAAATAGCACTATAACAAATGCATCAAAACAAGCTTGGAAAAATATTTGCTGTAGTACAGAAAGCAGGAGATAAGAAGACTCGCGAACCACAGCAATTTCTGTGCGTATGTACTCAAATCAAATCAAATTTGATTGGCAATGTATGTGTTATTTCTTCCAGACACATTTTTCCACAACAGTTGAACTACCACATCATTTGGTATAATGTCTGTGTGCTTTTTTCTAAGACAGGTCTTGTTTGTACTCTCCTCTAAAGCAGGGAACAGTAACTCTTATACGTGATGTGATTTATTATCCCAGCTGCTCTTAAACAACACAGGCTTATAGTCTAATCAGTCTGCCGAATAAAATTATTAGTTGAATAAATCCGAGGAGTGAAAGAAGCTCAGTGAAACTTCTCACCAATATTGCAGTCTCCTATGTGAACAAAGCTCTTTTTTGCTCAGACTTTGTGAACAGCTGAGTCCATAGAGTATATATTTTACAATCCCAGCATTAAATATATTATTTCTTTCAAGCAGCGATCCTGATGAAGTAAAGGCAATTGAATACTGGATTGCTGATGTTTGCAGTGGGAAAAGAGTAAAGCAGCCGGTAAGAGCCACCCATGAGTTTGTTTCTCAATGAGCAGCGCAACCCTCACTGCAGCTGTACCCGGGGCTTGCTGCCTGCGGCTCTGGTGCAAGGGGTGGCAGGCAGCTCTCAGTCCCACCCGCCTTCCTCCAATTTTATACCCAGGCACTCGGGTCTTCTGGTTCATGGCCTGTACTGTCAGAAACTGGGTTACTGAACCACCACCATAGCTGGTTGTCATTGCTGGTGTAATTTCCCTGGTATGGAGAGGGACTTGCTGCCTTTTCAGTCATTCAGGGATGACCATTACTAGTCTGTTCTTCTGTCAGGCAGAAAGATATCTCATCAGCCCAGCAGATCAAGCCAATAGGCAGCTGGCAGCCAGTTATATTCCCCATTTTAGAGCTGAGGATGGAGACAAGGAGGGCTTTCCTGCCGTCCCACACCGAACACCCTCCCATGGCCATTTGCAGACCTCCCAGCCCCTTACCTTGCAGCCCTGCTGACTCCTCTCCCTTTCCCTTGCCTAGTCTCCCTTGTGGTTTAACACAGCAAAATGCACACCGGAAAACAAGAAACCCCAAACCATTCCCGTTCACAGATGCCAGGGAAGCCAGGCTTCGCCCCCACGGTGTGTGTTGGGCTCCTATCCAGGGGTGGCCGTGGGGGTCGTCCAGCCTTGGTGCAGTGGGATGGCCCGGGGGCTCAGCCAAGTCCCCAGCCATGCCACAGGAGAGGGCTTTGAGGGGGAAAACCCTTTGGTAAGCAAAGGGATTAATCACACCTAGGGGTGGGAATGGCAGATTAGAAGCACAGAACAAAGGGAAAAGATGGCTTTGATTATAAGAGGATATCATAAAGTCATCACTTGGAGGGAAACCCAGCACCTGGGGAAGGGACATGTCACTGGAGGGGGAGAGCAACAGAGACTTTAATTTTCATGTGTTTTTCTTGGGCCACAAAGCAGAGATCACGCAGGGGATGCTGTGCCCTGGCACCACTCAGCCACGCACTGGCTGCTAAGAAATGAGCTTCATAGTCCTGCTCTGCCCATGAACCTTTCCCCGGGGGATAAATCCTCACTCTTTTCACAGGCGCCCAGGCTGGGAGCTGTGTCCTCGGTTCAAACCAAAAGGTTATTAACCAAGATTGTTTGGGGGTGTAAGCAAAGGCAAACGATCAGCTGTACAACCGTGACTCCTCCATGCGGAGCAGACCTTTGCTCTGTTTCCCTGAACCGTCAGAGCAATGAGGAGGATTTACATAGTAGAGCAGCAATGGATATCTCAGAGGGACAGAGATCGGGGATGTAGTTGCTTGGAAAATTTCAATGTGAAATTGAAAAAGTTAAAATTTCATCCAAAAAAAAGAGAAAACTGCAGGTTAGGTTTCAGTCAAAAGTGTCAAATGTTGGGGGGAATCACTTCAAAAAGGCAAATGATGAAAGAACTGTGGTTTCCTATGAAAAAGCAAGAGAAAAACTTCCAGGGAAGTTTTTGCCTCATCAAAAATGTACTTTTCCTTTAAAAAATAAAAAAAAGTTTAGGTCAGACAATTTCTTCCCAGTCCCGGTTAAGCCCAGCATTCCTGAGAGGACCATATCCGCTAGATGTCAGTCTATTGCCATGCAATAAAAACAAAAGAGCCAGAAATGTCATCAGGAGTTTTTCAGGATGAGGATATTTCCACTGAGCTGTCTTCTGTCAAAAATGTTGCCAATAACTCCTTAATTTCTATAAAATTCCTCAGCTTTGGATTTCCAGAGTTTTTAAAAGCAATTGCAACACATTCCATGGACTATGCCAGCCAGATATTTTTCCACTACCACATCTAACCCCCAACTGACCTTTGACTCACCAGATCTTTAAAAACTTTTAAGCTATGTCTGAATAGTGTAGAGAAAGAGTTTAACTCCCCCTAACTCCTCCACCCCTCACGCTTCCCCCTTCAGTTCATGGTGTTACTGATTTTCTAGAGACAGAGAAACAAGCACCTTATTTAGGTGAGGTATGTGTACGCACCAAAAAACGTCTTTCTGCAATATTTTACATAGCTGAAGTAAACATCTTTCTCCCTGATACCAACACATGAAGACAAATGGGGTGTATTCCATGAAACATGGTATTTAAAAAAAATTTTATTATTGTCCTGCTTTCAGCAACCATTCATTTTGGGCTGCAGGTGTTCCAAGCAAAGGCCAAAAAAGCCATTGGAGATAATGACTGCAGAAAAGGATATTCTTCCCACCACACATGACAAATTCTGTGATACTGTAAATTTCTCACACTGACTTCCATTCCTGAAATGACTTCTGTGGAATTTGTGGCACTTGTATCACAAGAAAATGTGGCCATCCGTTTCTAAAAGTTGTGGTATATGTGGTAGACTGTTTCAGTATACTCTGCTGCTTCTGTCTTCTTCAGTATTGTTTGCACCTTCTTCAATATTGATTCTGTTCCAAGAAAAATATATAAGATTTACCTCTGGCATGGAATGCAATAGGAGAAATTATTTAGACCCCAGATCAGAATGGTACTTTCTTTCCTAGCTGCAAAACTATAATTTTATGAGGCTTGTTCACATATTTCCCTTGCTGAATTAGAGCCTGAGTTTTCAGAAGATTGAGACTCCCTTTCACATACACATATGACTATAACGACAAGGGCAGTTCAGATTTGGAGGGTTTTGTATACAACTAGCCGGCTTTTCTGAATGGCACACGGAGGCAACTGGGCAATACTTTAAGTACAAAATCTGCTAGGGCATCTGGGTTCAAGCCTTTTCTTGATGATCAGTTGCAATTGCTTCATGCTCAGAAGAAACTCTGTGTCTTAAGAAAAGTTATAAATTTTTTTCTGAAGAAGGCTTTTTTTTTTTTGGTACAATTAATTTACACCCAGTATTTGAGGCTGAATTTCATGGGCTTGCATAGCTCTTACACTTTTTAATACTGGATTAGTGGGAGATAGATAATCAGTTGGCAAAATTAATAATGTGTGCATCAGATTTGTGTTTGCAGATTGGACAAAATAGGAGACAAAGGAAGACCCCAGTCAGTCATAAAACTTGAAAGCTTCACCTTCCTTACAGAATACATGAGTGAAAATTGAGAAATGTACCTCCTCATATTAAATACTTTCCTGTTCTGCTAGGTGGTGGGCATTAAGCCATGCTTTATAGTAATGGTCTTGGGAGAGACCAAGGGACAGTTTTGGGTGACCACTGGCCTTATGCTGGTAATGAGAGGAACACATTTGATTACAAATACTGAAGCCTCATCTTCCCCCAAGAAGCTGCTGTGACTGAGCTGTACAAATTAAACTTGTTTTTTATTTCTAAGAGAAGTGTCTGGAATAACAGAGAGGTGTAAATAGGTAGTTAATAAACTGAGTCTCTTGACTGGAATTTAGTGCCAAGAAAATTTTCAGGAATGAGACCTAAGAAGCCATACACATGTAACTTGCTCAAAAGGAGCCTAAAGAAATCAGCAGCAAAAGTCTGGGAGAAAGCACCAGCTGAATACATGTTCTGACTTGCAAGCACTATTTCCAGCCACATTTGGCTTTCATTTACAAGTCTTGCATTGCACACGGGGTCTGTCTCACAGGTGTAGTGTGTTCCAGACAGCAGAGATCAAACAAAATTGGATAAATCTGCCTATTGAGACTTAACACATGATGTGTGCTGGAAGATATGATACACCACCTTTGGTCCTCTGTAGTTATTCATAAGTTGGAACATACTCATTTTTAAAGAGGTTCACTGGAAAACTGTTGTTTAATTTGTTCTAGCCTAACACCTACCTTCAAACCATCAGTGGGATTTTCCCTGTAACTGCAACAGTTTATATGAGCTGTGACCTCTCAGGTGGGTCGTCTTTGTTTTTCGGCTGGTCCAGGATCATTAGACTGTCTGCTGGTGACAATTATTTCTCCCAGGTCTTTGGGAATGCACAGTAATCAAGCAGTTAAAACAACAAGGGAGAAAACCCAACCCCACTCTATTGCTGTGCAGCTTCACTGTTGCACGAGCCCTAGCTTAGGGGGTCACCAGAAAGCTTTAGACCTTCTCATATAATAGTCCAGGTCGCTCTAGCAGATGGGAAATAATAGTGCTTTTGGCTTCAAAGCTTGTTCAACATGCTGCAAAGCCACATCTCCTTTTTAGCTAGCCAGCAAGGTTAGGCTTTGCATGTAAAATCATCCGGGAGCAGACTTTCTCAACACAAGTACTCTGGGCTCTTCCTTTGACCAAAAATGTATAGCTTCCTTTTACGTAATTTTCTTTTAGATTTGGCTCTGGGTCTAGGAAGTACAAAAAAGTTTACTTTATTCTGAAAACACTCCTTAATGACAACAACAGAAAAAAATCCAAGGCTTTTTTTATTTTTTTGACTGCTCACATGGAAAGAATCTGCTAGAAAATGTGTTGCTAATAATCTCTCTATGTAAGCTATCTTTAGGATTTATTCTGACACCCCTTTCCCTGAAGAGTGTCCTTGGAATAATGGGAAGGCTTATATGTTCCCACAGTCCTAGAAACTATGTGGTGTGGGTTTTTCCTCATGCTATAAAGCCACCTCAACTTAGATAGGTGAAAGAATAAGGGTCAGGTGAAGATCCTTCTTTGAAGGTCCCAGTGGTCCTTCAAACTGTGAATAGAAAGATGAACCAGCACCGTGTTCTTGTACAGAAACTCAAGAAGTGTTTCAGCCCAGGGATGTAGTCTCCTCAGGTAGCAATTTATTTAAAAATTACTTTGTTGTGGAAGGATTCTTTGGGACAGGCACTGGGAAGCAGAGAAAAGACTGAGATATCTAAGACGGAGCAAACTGTTGCAAATGATAGGAATAGGTGTCCAAAATGTTAGTACAAAGCCTGCAATGACAAAAGTGGTCCAGAAATGAAAACCGGGATACAGTACTGCCCTTGCACTGAGGAGAAGTGGCTGGTATGAAGACAAAAAGTGACTTAAAAAAGGAAGAAGTTTCACTCAATCTAGGGAGGCACCCATGAAGAGGAACATTAATTATGTCTCCTGAAAAATGACACTTCTACAGTGGAACCTAATTAGCAGCTAATTGTTTCTCTCCATTCTTGAAAATGACAACTAGGAAATGCTATGCACTGGCAGACAATGTGAATGAAGAGACTAGATCAGTAGTTAAAATGCTGATTTACAAAGCCCCAAGAACAGTATCTGCTCCATAAGGGAAGATGGGGAGAAGCTCCACTGCCCTGAGATGCTCCATCTTGACTTGGTGTGATAAACAGGGAGACCAAGAGGAGTCAAGAGGTCTCCTAAGGGAGAAGCTGCTGGCCATCAGACCATCTGTTTGAGGCCAGGAAAGCCTGAGTCAGACTATCCCTGAAGCACACACAGATGACTGGGTCCCATCCTGAACCGGGACACACAATCTTCTCTTTGTTGAATTACGTATTTTTTGGGAACTGTGAAACTTGTTTGGGCACTCTAGAAGATCCTGCCACACTGTCAGGACCCCACCTCAAGGCTGCCTGAAACATAGTGATGGGCCATCTGGGGACAGTAAATAAAATGGCCAGGCCCCTAAGGACTGGATGGATGTTGTTATACTGGCGCAGTAGATGCTGCCAGTCCCCAGGTGACCAAATCCAGAGTCTGAATAAACAAAGAAATGCATAGGTGTGTGAGAGAGGAAAGCAGCCACAACAAGCAGCAGCTCCTCAGATCAACTCCAGAAGGCAGAGCAGTAAGAAGTTTGCATAAAACAAAGGACATAGCAAAAAGATGAGAGGCAGGTGGAAACACAGGGATGGTATCACTGGAGAGCTGAAGCAGCTGCTGAAAGAGACAATAGTCAAACACTTGATCAGCTCAAGTAGGTCTTAAGTGCCATGCTTGCACTGCTCGGCTCATTCATGGTAACAGGAGAGTGCAGAAAATAGGGAAGATGGGGGAGTGTGATGGCAGAGCACTCCCTGGAGGTGCCAGACAGACTAATACTACAAATTGCTGATGCCCAAGATTAGGGAAATGCCATGTACCTGCAGGCAGGCACTGTGATACCACAGACTGCAGAGACAGAAAGGAGAGGTGGGGGAATGAAGTGGAACATTTTATGCAAAAGCTGCAATACACTGCTAAGATATTAACTACAAAACCCCTTTGAATCAATTTACTGAGAAAAAGAGGTAGAATCATAGAATCATTTGGTTGGAAAAGATCTTTAAGATCATCAAGTCCAACTGTACCTGTCCACTACTAAACCATGTCCCTAAATGCCTCATCTACCTGTCTTTTAAATACCTCCAGGGATGGTGACTCAACCACTTCCCTGGGCAGCCT
>VYZW01052592.1:4455-41147 GCA_013401315.1 Balaeniceps rex
TAGCATGCCTGAACAGACTCCAACAAATGAAGATCTCCTGCTGATTTTTTTTTTTCCTTCTAATAATCATAGATACTCTCTGAAAAACTAAAGATGATACTTCTGAAAAAAAAAAACAAACTTTGAACACGGAAGTCACGCTGCACCTTTCCATATTTCGAACATACAATAAAGATTCTGCAGCAAAACACAAAAAAAGCTTTTCAAAATACTAATCATGTAGCACCACACAGCATGAACTTAAACTACAAAAAGTTACTCTTTAACGAGATGGCTGAGCCTTCTAAGAGAAGCATCTAATATTCCTCTCTGGTGTGGCTGAATGATCTACCACCTAATCCAGTGGAATATGCTCAAGGCTGCCTACGTAAAGATGCAGGCCAGTAAAAAGAGTAAGATAGTCAATAAAATAAATTCAATTTCATAGAAATTAAGGTTAGATGATCCCATGGTCAATCCCAGATCCAAGGTTTGGGGTTTTTTGTTTGTTTGTTGGTGGTTTTTTTGTGGGGGTTTTTTGGGGTTTTTTGTTTTGTTTTCTTTTTTTTAAATACAGTATCTCTAAATCAAGACACTGACATTCTGAACACTGAAATATCTGACCTGAAAGCACCCAATAATTTACCTTAGTTTTACCTGCTCCCTATTATCTACAGACCCTGAGATGGCACAAAATTAAGTAGATTAAGAGTTGAAGAGGTGAATCAAAACATTCGGCAAGGAAGAACACAACATACTGTCAAGATCCCTGCCACTGCAATCCCATTCTATTACAGTGTACTAAGTAGTGACCAGTGTTGTCCATGTGCCAGAATTTCACTAGTGGGAAAAACACAAAAACATTCACGTGCAAAAGAACTCTTCCAAAAAATGGTTTGAAGCATAGTTTTGAATTTTTAGTCTAAATTTTTTAGCATGAAAGCAAATACTAAAATATGTTTTACAACTTGTGACATCCACTTTTGCTCAACACTCTCCTTACTCATCCACGGTTCGTGTTACCTAACATCAGCAGTCTTGCTATAGAGCTATGCCAGTCCCTAAATACTCAATAGGACATCGCCACCTCCTCCCTAACAGGGAACAACTTACTCATCCTTTCCAGACTCGCTGCACTGCATTTACCTCCATTATAATACACTCATGTTTGAAAAGGTTTAACAGGGCATACAAAAGGTACAAAGAAGGGAAGAGGGATGATCACTTGCATGATTTTCTACGACAAGAAACTGGAGATAGCAAATGAAACTTAAAAATAACAAGCTAAAAAATTAATTGGAACCTTTTTCATGGAACAGATACTTAAGTCCTGGAACTGCTCTGTGACAAGAAGTTACTAAAAATTTGCATGGATTTAAGCAAGAAATTGGATAAATCCACTGACAAGAAATTCAAAGGATGTCGAACAGAAAGACTACATCTCTGGTTCCGAAAGTCCCCAAGCTGCAAACGAGTGAAGGCAAACAAATATACTGAAGGAGTACTTGTATTATTCCTTCCACACCTCCAAACAGACAGTGACCCACAGGATACTGGTGATGTGGGACAGACACATCTTTGACCCGACTTAATGAAGGTGATCTTATGATCCCCCTCCAGCTATTTCATTAACTGTTCCAGATTGCTGAGCAGTTAACCTATCATTCCAACCACTGGCCTTCTGCTTCAGTCATTTTGTCAGCTGCAAACTTTACCAAAGATTTATAGCTGAATAATAATCACTTGGACAGCTTTAATTATTACAACCTCAAGGTAAATGGCTTATCAATTGACAAACCTCACAACCACAGACATCAGAATCCATTTGCACTGGGGCCTCTCACACTTTCGATTCTTCTTCTACTAACTAAAGCAAGACAGACAGACATGGAGCATTAAAAAAAGCTGTATCTGCCCAGAACAAATATCTGTGCCTACAGCCTGTTCCCTGTTCACTGTTATGTTAGCTCTGGCTGTCACCACCAATGGAGATCTGCAGAAGTTGCCTGCCTGTGCAAACTATTCAGACCAAACGTGAAATTGCTTCACATGCTAAGAGAACACGTGCTTAAGCACTAGGGAAAAACCACCAGGAATTGTACTGCAGTGTATCAAACCGAAAATTCAAAAGCGTAGTACTTCATTTAAGTTTAAATAGTAACTGTTTATCAAAGAAACCTTTGAAGAAATATTATAACTGTGTATCTACGAATACTACAGAATTAAAAAGAGAAGAAAAAAAAAAAGTGGTTCGTATTTGCTCCTAAAGTTTAAAAATGAAAGAGTAAATCTCTGAACTGACGAAGGAACTGACAAAGTATCTGAAACAAAGAGTCTGTTGAAGGAATAAATCAGATTTTGGCATCTGCATCCTCTTGCACAAATACGGTGTGGATGAATGAGCTGTTGAACTAAAGTACAGAAAGAGAACTGCAAAGAACAATCTCGCTTTTCATTTCTAAATCATACTTAAAGTCTACTGGGGTAGGGAAGAGGGGAGAAGAGTTATGTCAAAGGGGGGGGGAAATATTCTCTCTAAAATAAAAAAGAACAGGACACTAAAAGACAAGTTCAATTTACAAATTAAAATGTTCATCTATATTTATTCCTTCAGATTAAAAAAAAAAGCCATATCTGGTGGAGAGATCATTTAAAACAGCTGCAAAATAAGTCTCAACAGCCAGCAAAGAAAATTCAAATTTTCTTTTGGAAAAGAACTAGGAAGTTAAACATGTTGTAGATAAGACTCAGAATCCCTTGGTAGAGAGGATGCCATTTAAAAGAAAAAGCTTAAGATCAGAGAACACTGAAATCACATTCACAGCAGAAAGAAACGAAATAATTTTCAATAGATTTCTCCATGTGGAGCACATGAAAAGGCTAGAAAGATGAGAACGGAGAAAGATCTTGCAGTAATAAATAATAAATGAAAAAAATAAACTTCAGTAAAATAAAAATAACCTTTAAACAATAAAAAAAAAAAAAACAGAAGTACCAGCTTGAAACAAGTTAAATCTCATAATCCACAATGACTACAACAACCTTAAGGATCCATTGCGCAATAGCAAGCAACATTTTTTCCAGGCACATTACATTTTTCATAACACCACGCCTGCTTTAAGATCACAACCTTGTTTTAACACATCATTGAGTCCCATGCAAAACAAGGAACCAGTCCAACTACGTAGATGAATTTTAGGAATAGGAGCAAAAGCCATTTCCTTTCCAGATTAAAAGGACAACAGTTACAGTAATCAAGATATTATCATGAATAGTTACATCTCCGTCTCAAACCAAGTCATCAGCAAGGGACAACGGTGGAATTACAGCGGTCATCAGCCATCCAACGAAAACGTGCTTCACATTGGCTAAAAGCTTCCAACAGGAAGAATCTTGCCAAGAACTCAAATGAAAACTGGGCAAAGATGAAAACTCTCAACATCCGTCCTCTATTGCCATCTACTGGACCCCTGCAAAATAGCCTTTAGCCCACTGTACAAGAATCAGGGTAAGACAAAGCTTTATGCATGCCTTACTAACGTGCATACAATGCATAAACATTAATGTTAAATGTTTCAAGCTGCATACATCATAATTAAACTTGTTTAATAATTATGAATAATAGAAAGCTTAATTATCACAATGAAAACTATTATTACAGAGGTACATGAAAGGAACAATCTAATTGTACAACATACATTTGATTGGTTACTTCCCGTAAGATAAGCTTGGATTCACTTTAACACTAATGTCATCAGATCTCAGAAAAGCAGGTTCCGGTTAATGGCTACAGTGAATATTCCAACAAGATACTTAAACTACCACTTAAGAACCTGTTCTACTAAAAATCTAAAGGACATTTGATTAGGAATCAATACAGAAGATTAGAAAACAGGGCCACAGCTTTAATTTATTTATTTTACTATGAAGAAAAACAAACGCAAAATAATATCATTGACAAAAAAGGTAAGACTCAAGGAATGTATCACAAAAATGATCATACTGCAAACAAAGATGCGTCTGTAATCCAATGTGTTATTCCCGTATAACAGCCAGCAAGAGTATTAAGAGATCCAACAGCAAACACTTGTTTGACGACATCTGTAAATCAAGCTTGGGTACAGTTTATGACAAAGTTTTTATATGAACATCCTTTTAGTACTTGCTTGCATGTTGGCAAGAGATGTCAAACCATTTCTTGAGTCTTACTCAACTCATAACCTTAATCATCTTACAGAAATATGTGCATTCCTTTTTGTTCTATCTACATGGTATTTTTGACAGTGTAAAAACAAGAGTTAGTTTTTGCTGTTATCACATTTACTTTATATGCTTTCTATATTCCTTCCCAAACTCTTAAAGTAAACTTTAAAAAAAAAAAAAAAAAAATCAAGCAGTTCCAGGTTCTGCTTTTTCCATGTCTGTATAAAAGGGGAAACATCCTCTTTCTTTTCAATAGAAGTAGTAAGAATCAAATACACTAGTCCATAGGAAAATACTGATTTATGCAAAAGGCATCATCATAAGAAAAGTCTGTATTCCCCCCCCATCCCCACTCCTTGATCTCACAATTTTGATTTGGAACGTGCAGGAGTTCATGTTGACATGCCCAAGATGAAAATCAAGTCTCACTCCCAGCCAGTTACAACTCCTCCAGAAAACAACATGTGCAGTCAAACCACGTTACGTACTTTTAATAACCCGTTTGTTTTTTGTTTTTGTCAACACTGACTGTTCAGCCCCAACGCTTTTTACAGGTTAGACGTATTTATAGCTCATACCTGAGACTGACCCACTGGGCATGTTCACACCACAATGCATGGGGGTATCTGGGAATCTCCAATCTCTGTCTTCAGCTGGAGAGGATGGGTCAGTGAGAATGACTTAGTGCTTAGCAAGAGCCGGAGGGGAGAGACAGGGAGCCGCAACAAGAGGCGGCTCTCTCTCCTGTCGGATCTCCAGTCTCCTGACACGACCCCCTCACGGAGCTCGCCCCGAGCTCCCCCCGTCTCTGCCCGCGCCGCCCCCCGGGAGGGCCCTCTCCTCCCGCGCAGCCCTCCCGCCGCCGGCCGCCGCCGCCGCAGCAGCTCCCCCGACCCGGGAGGAGCGGCGAGGAGGAGGACGAAGAGGTGGATGAGGGGGGGACTCCGTCCTGCGCGGAACAAAGCAGCCGCTGCCATTTTGAGACGCGGCCGGGCCCCGCGGCGGCAGCGCTGGCGGCGGCCGGGCCCTACCCTTGCTCTGGGGGTGCGCCCTCACCTTCCCCGTAGTCCATGGCGGCGGCGGCGGCGGCGGTGGGCCCTGCTCCCCCGGACGGTTGACGGCCGCAGCGACGCGGCGGCGGCTCCGGCTTCTCTCAATGGCGCCTTCCACCACAACGAGGGGAGGCGGGACCTGTGCGCGGCAGCGCGGCCACGGCGTGCGGCGATTGGCCCGGGCGCCGCGTCATGTGAGCAGGCCGGCCTGCACGGAGAAGGGGCCCGGGACCGGCGCCGGCGCCGCGTGAAGCGCGGGCGCAGGGTGCCCGGATCGGCTGTGTCACGAGGGAGGCTGCGCGGCGGCCATGTTGGGTCCTGGCAGCCGCCATTTTGCGTTCTGGCGCCGGGCCCTCTCATGCTTGGAGCCGCTCCGGGGATTAGCAGTGGCGAAAGATCCGCACCTTTATCCTACCCCACAGGCACACCCTTGGGCCCCGGTGAAGCGGCCACTGCAGAAAACACTCCCCTGGCTGCACAAGTACCAAAATCCGACCTTGTGCAGAGCTAGAAGTCAGGCAGTGCCTGGTGGGAGTGAGGCCTGGGTGGCTTCCCTGCAGCTCCACGGCCCCGGGCGTGAGGAGCCCTGTCCTGTGGCCCTGTCCCGTTGCCCTGCCAGCTCCCAGCGGGGGCTGCTGCTGCGTTGCGCAAACCAAATGGTTTTGCAAAATAAAACGCTTATTTAAGCAATGCCACCCCTGTATAATGCCCCCCTTCGATGGACCCAACAGGTATTAACGCTGGCTCATCTGTCAATTCCAAGACAAAGTATTTTAGCGTCTGTAACAGGCTGCATTGAAACAGGCTAACAGTAAACGCAGACTTCCATTTTAAGTTAGTTGTAAGATAACACTCTCTTCCTCTATGCAGCCAAAGATTTGAGGAAGAAACAGACTTCGCCACAGACGCATCATTGTGCAAAAAAACCCCGAAGTCCTGTGTGAAGATCACATGCAGAGAAGTATTTCATTCCTTACAGTTTCTTAATGCTTTATACAACCCTGAAAGAAACAAAAAGAGAAAAAAAAGGCACGTGAGGGAGACGGCGATGAGCAGATTTGGTACAGAAAACCTGGGAATATGTCTCTGAGGACAAGCTATGAGTGAACTTTCAGGTTGTAAGGGTGGGCAAAGCCACTATCTCCTGGGGTTTGATTTTGTTGGGGAAACAGGGCTTTCGGTCTTGGGCGGCTGACACGATGGCATCAAAAACTTACAATTTCTCCCCATCTGAAAAGTAATAAAAGCCCCATTGCAGGAAAGGAAATTTGACTCACCCAGGTCCAGAGTCCAAGATTTTTATTAAACTAAAACCTAAGTCTGGCAGAGCAGTCAGTTTCTCTCCCTGAGCTCTGGATGGCAGCAGATGCGAATGTACTTGAATCGCAGACTTTGGCTACAGCGAGGGAAAAGCACCGCAGCCAGCAGTTTTCCCTCATGAGCTCTCCTTTGGCAGCTCTCAGCTCCCTTCTCTCCCCAGCATCGCAGGAGAAATACATGCAAAGAAAATGGTTATTCCCCGCCAAAGGGAATCTTTCCTTCGGCTTCACCGCTGACTTCTCAGCCAAAGATACGTTATGCTTGGGCAGAGGGGTGATTTCAAGGTCCAAATAGCCCTCGTACAGCCTTTTTTATGCACCCGTCCCTTTACACATTAATTCTTGTGCAGACCAGACAAGTTTCTTGCACTGGACATGAGATTTATACCATAGGCGTTTTCTTATACGTTCAGGGCTGTATGCCTCATGTTTGCAACATAGCAGCCTCTTTTCTGCAGCCTTTTTTGCACTGCTGGGTGCAGCGCTGCTCAACCTGATCTGTAGTCTTGTGCTTGTGAACAGGAACAAGGAGCAGCATGAGGCTGCCCCGCAGATGGGAGCAGACCTGTGTGTGGGCTGTACAGTCAGAGGGGTTCCTGCTGGAAGGCACCCGCCGCGAGTGCCACCGGGCATCCGCCTCAGCAAGCCTGCCGAGGGCCTGCCCGCCTCTTCACCATAACCTAGGCACAGATGTTGTCTCTTCTCAAGAAAAAAAACATATTTGAAGATTTTTCCTGCGCAAGAAAATGCATGGGCACAGCTCTATGCATTTTGCTGCATGCAAAATAAAAAATGTGAGGAATTAAAAAATAGCATATACACGCACAGAATCCAAAGGCTATCCTAGGTAACAATTCAGTCCAAATGTGGTGGGAATAAACTGATTTTCCCAGCCTGAAACACGCAGCAGTCAAAATTGCAAAGTATCATCTCCGCTTGAGAAGTCAATGCACGCTGCAGGATGAGTTGCTGAGGAATGCACTAAGTGGATTCTTACCCCTTTCCAATGCATCTGCCTGGGCCAAATGAGATGGCTAATCAAAATGCTATTGAACAAGCAGCTCTGAAGGGAGGAAATCATGCAGAATAGATTTGTGATCACTGTAACAATATCTGGCTAATGATTATTCAAAATAAACACAAAGATCGAGAAAACCTGATTCAACTGAATCAGCTGCCCCTAAGACTATCAAAGGTGAATGATTTAGCTGTTGCCCTGGTGCAAAACATCTGAATCAGCTACTCCTAAGACTATCAGAGATGAATGATTTAGCTGTTGCCCTGGTGCAAAATCTACTGAGGGATTCAACAAATTAAACTCTCTGGTAGGCTGTGCAACCTAAGGGGACTATTGCATAAAGGAGAGCAGGATTTATAATGCGGTGCCTGAGAGGGAAAGACTGGGATTAAACAGGAGACCGTTGAGATGATACAGGATTATTATGAGATGTTTAGGGAAAAGGCCAAAGACAAGGAAGGGAGAAACAAAGGTAGATCAGGGAAGAACAAAAAAGATCGAGATGGATTGGAGAAGGGAAATAAAAAGGACCATTTGCATGTAAGCAGGCTGCTGGTCAGTATGTTTGTGTGGCTGAGCCCTGTGACTGATTGCCACTGTCTGTCCTATCTTCTTTTTGAATTCTGTTTTTAGCTATTTTCCATGCGATTGTGTTCTCTGTTCTGTGTCTGTGCACGTGATCTGCTCATGAGCTCCAAGCCAGACTAGTTGGTGAGTGGAATGAGCAGTCTGGGAGACAGGTACTGGGAGACCCTTGAAGGGGGTTTTCCCTGAGCACGCATCTTTAGAACCAGGACTGGGCTATGCACGCTGCCTGCGTGTGTGGTGTGGGTCTCCGTAAAGACCCAGACTGAGCATGGGCAGAAGCAGGACCAAGGCACCTAACGCTCCCCATTTGTAGGATAAAGGACTTGATACCAAGAAGGCATCTTTGTTGTGAATCTCTCCACTATTTTCCTAAAGCATATTTGTTCTGTGAGTAATCCATCAGCATATTTACTCATTAGAGCGTACCCGACTACCAAGAGTCACAGGGTTAAGCCTCTATATTTTGTCATCTTAAAAATCTGACTTCAGAAGGATAGAAGCAGTCTCTGAAGAAAACAATGATCACTGAAATCAGCAGAGGGATTCATACAGACTTCAGGAAGCTCTGAACTGGGCCCATGCACATCGTGGCAAGGTTACTTATAATTTGTACGCAACCCCCCAGTGTTATTATGAGAATTACTGCTATCCTGTGTGTCGTTTCACGATCTGAGGAAGTTATTGACAACAGAGGCGGTTGTTATGGGGACAGCAGTCTGCCAAAGAAAAGAGGGTACGTGACAAAGAGAACATCCAATTATGAAAAATTTGTTCTCATACCAACAAGCACTTCAGGCACCAGACAGAAGAGGAGGTGCTTTCACATGCGGCCCTGCAAACACACAGGTATATTTGGGCTTTTAAACTTATTGTCCCAGAACCAGAAGCTGAGGGAGAAGAAACTGGATCTGGGGGCAGACCAAGGTGATGGCAGGTATAACATACAATTTTCTGGATTCAATACAAACAGGTCAGCAAAAGCGTATTATTTTAGACTTAATTATGATCAATGGGCCACTGTTGGTTTCAGGCTTTTTAAAACAAAGGCTCCTTCTTTCCTCCCTGCAGGACTCCAAAAAGGAAAAAATCTAAGCTAAGCAAAGCAAAACAAAATGGAGACATAAGGAGAGAAAGGGAACAGATGACCATTGTACTTCATTCGTTCTCGATGATCCAAAACATGAATGTTTCAGTTCAGTGTAGAACCTCCCTGTGCAATCCCGTTCTGCTCTTAAATTCATGTGCTGCTGCTTCCTTGGGTTTGTTTTATTGAGTTCTTCGTAAATTCTTCAGAGCAGTACAAGGGATAAGAGAACAATCAGTGATTTCTCCAAGCACACACAGCAGCACGGTTGTTGTGAAATATAGCTCTTCTGTAGTTCAGTACTGTAACTGTAACTACCCACACCCTCTCCTCCTCTTTCCAAGTGCTGTGTTTTCTTCTACCCTTTCATTTAAAGCATTGTCTAAATCCTGAAGAAGTTCTGTAAAATGACTTTCAGTTGCTGCTAACAGTGGTTAGCAACCAGGTATTAGCAACTGTGGAGGCCTAACGCTAACAAATCCTCTATTTCATTGCAGTGGAGTTGATCTAAATCTCATCGACAATAAGGGGGGGTTTCTTCTGGCCTTTGATGAAAGCTCTCTGTCTCTTAAGTCTGTTTAGAGCAGGTGTGATTGACATAATGTTTAAATCTACAGGAGCACATCTCTCCAACAGCGCATCTCTCCAGTGCTGTTAGAACAGCATTCACAGCAGTGAATATATTTTTTTTTTCAATTTTTCACATACATCTCCACTGACACTTGACATTTTCAGGATGTGCCTTTCTTTGCATTTTAGAATGATGGGGAGTGGAGCAGGAACATGAAAATTGCACTGATTCTTTCTAGAACATGAAATCTAATCCCCTTTGTTTCTTCTGAGATATTAACATACAAGCAGATCCTTCCATCTGAGCCTCACAGAAGAACCATGGTAACCATCCAGAGCCACGCTGATTTCAGTGGGCTCTTATGTCTGTCATCACAGCATAAATCAGAGCCATAATATGGTATTTCCAATGCTGAAATATGTACGTATTTATATATTGTACAACACAAGCATAAAAAATGCCCTAAAATTCAGCAGGAGATCCTAATGCAGAAACATACTAATCATGTTATCCTTTCCTACAGGGAAAAAAAAAAACACTTAGAATGTAGATTAAAGGTAACCAAACTTAACAAACTTCTTCATATAGCTCCTTTACAGGAAAGACTAGAAGCTTTCAAATGTGCCATAGCACAGACCTGCTGGAGCCCCGTCAGCATCCCACAAGCAGCAATGGGCACTTGCCAGAAAGAGTAGTTGCTGTAACTTTTGAGTCACAGCGGAACACAGAAGTGAGGGTAGCAGAAGCCATTTCAGGCTTTGGTTTGGTTTTTGGCATGATTTCCAACTGCTGGTTGGTTGGGAATAGAGAGAGCATATCAGCTTCATTATCACACAGCCCTAGAGGAAGAAGGATCTTTGCAGAGCAACTTCTGAGTAATTGGCAAATTGTCAGTGAAGTGCCTTACTTTTCTTCCATGCAAATACTTATAAGCAATTATGCTTATTGCTTTTTAGATTTGCAACTTACTTTTACTTTACACTCCTTGGAGGCCAGGTCGATTTATTACCTATCTTGCAGATAAGTGCTGCTGGAGGTGTGTAGGACTCTGGCTGGGCTGTTTGCCCTATAGCCTCCACACTGGGCAAGTCAGAGCTGCGTAGGTGCCCTAGACAAAGACAGCGCTGGACTTGTCATTGCTCATTGCCCTCTCACTGTCAGTCAGCCCACCGATGTCCCGGAGCACTTCTTTCGGTTGCCTATTACGTGCCTGTTTGCTCCCATGTTAGAGATGTCTGTGCCATACCCCCTGCCTAACCTTCCCTGTCCTTCCAAAAAAAAAAGCCAAGCAACACATATAACTAAGACAAACATACCTATTCATTGCCAATATTTTTCAACCCTTCTGTGTAGGTATTTATGTATCAGAAAGGGCACAAACCCAGTTCCCTCACAAGAAACTTTGCATTTCAGTCGATTTTATGCACATGCCCTCTCTCACACACACAGAGTAGCTGTAATAGCAATGTGCCATTCACAGCAAGGGTTTGTTCACACTGTTTTCCTAGAAAGTTTGGCCAGTGCGTATACATTTGAAACACTTTTTAGATAGAAGCAGCATGTATGAGAAACGGTGAGGTTCCAAGATAAAAACCGTGAAGATAAATAACACTTGCCGCACACAGCAGCAGTCAGACAACTTACCTCAGAGTATAAAGGCATGTTTTTATATATACATGCTTCTTTAAAATACAAGTCACCATTAACTAGGATACTGTCACCGTGACTGAAGACAAGAATGCCAAACAAGCGAGATGTGAAAAAGCACGTCATCTTCTAGGGAAAAAATAAATAACTGGGTGATTTTTTTCATACAGCTCAAGTGGCTGAGGACTTCTAAGGCCAAAGATCTTGGTCTCTAGTCTTCTTTGTGACTATGGTTTGTACAGACAAGTCCATGGGCTTGCTACAGAAAGAAAAAGAGAAGCCTGAAAAAGAGAGACCCAGATGGGAAGGGACCTACTCCAGGCAATCCCCCATGAAGGGGGCTCTTCAGAAACAGAAAACTCATCCCTGCCATAGGAGCAGAAGAAAACGTACAGCAGGCTGCTGTGTCCACTCTGACGCCTGGCCGCCTCTCTCTGTACAGTTAGTGGGACATGGTAGCATATTTGTTACTGCTTTTGTAGGGAAATGGATAGAAGAAGGCATGTCTCCTTTTCTTCCATGCTGCAGTAAGCTTAGAAGAGTTTAGGATGTGGGCTTCACAGAGGTAGGAGGCTGCCTGTGCTCCTGTGCTTCTGTCCTCAAAACTGCCACACAGAGTTTAAAAATAAGCAAAAAAAGGGGGGGGGGGGGAAGGTTGAGGGTGTATTTATTTGCACTTGCAGGCCACTTTCTGAGCCTTTGCTCTTGGGCTTTATTCTTGAACTTTTCAGTGTGACTCTGAGCAACATTTATTCTCATTTTTGATTTATTGTTTTTAGTGTTATTTAAAGCTCAGGTTTCCATGCTGTCTTGAGTCAGACTGCAGAGGTGTACAGCAAACACTAACTGTTACAAGATTTGTGATAGAATCACCAGAATGTCAACATACGGTTTGACACAACATTTCAGATATTTTTTCCTGTGTTTCCAAAGTAATTCATTCCAGGAACAATTTCCACGTGGCCCAATACATCCTGCCATGAGAGTGCTCTGCATTTGTTTCCTTAAATTCTGTTATGTTGGTGAGTATTACCGAAGGAGCTGGTCTGCAGAAGGTATTTTCCCATAGTGCAGGAAGGGAAAATTGCGATTTTGCTGGATTTATGATATAGTGTGTACATCATGGCACACAGTCAAACTTCCATGTAACAGTTTATTTCCAGGTTACTGACATTTTATAGGGGAATCGCTGCATAGTTTCGTGAAAACAGGGAACGTATGCAGAATCCTTTAAAATGTATAAGAAAATAACTACAGCCTCTTCCTCATGCTGCACATGTGCTACTTCCCATGCACTTCAAGGATGACAGAAATTTCCGCAAACACTTTACCGTTCAAGGCTCATAAAACCTGCATGTGCTGCACATGTTTCTGGACCAGGTTTGTACATGTAGTGTGTGTTTAGTACAATCTGAAAATTTAATGCTGAAAGTCATGCTTCTCTGTGCTTTCCATTTGTTGTGCTTTGAATTAATCTACGGTGAGGAGCCTCACATCCCAACATTCTGTTTTCTGTGAAACATCTGATGATTACACATTCTGTTAGCTCAATAATTGTGCTGTTAAACCCACTTTGGAGCCTTGGTTTGGAGACAGGGGGTAGGTTTATTCACTGCAAAAGGTGGGTGCTGTGCCACTCCCCACCACCCTTCCGCACGTGTCAGCAGCCAGGGCAGCAGCTCCCAGGGCGTCAGGGAGACGAGCAGCTTGGCACTGACGGAAGTCTCGCATCCCCTCCAGCTCTGCCCTGGGAAGCTTCACTCCAAGGTCTGAAATATGACATCTACCCTGGTAATTCTGCCTGCTCCGCTCCGCAGCACGGCTCTGCCTCGCCAGGAGACAGCTGGTTCTGCTGAGCCCAGAGCAGCTCGTCCAGAAAATGATAGAAAGCATCTGCTCAGTATCAGCTTTCGCTTCCTCCTCCTCCTCCAGTCCTTCTCTTCCATTGCACTTGTTACTCTGGGTCTCGAGTCCTGGCACGAATGTAGAGATGCTCTCCACAGCCTAAGCGCATTCATCAGCGTGAGGATCGCAGTGTCTGTCAACATTTTCTCCATGATACTTGAGAGCACTTTGAAACCAGCACTGGCTGCCTCTCAAAAATCCCAGTGAAATGTGGATTTCACTCAGCTCCGTGCTTCAGGGTCATATACCTCCTGGGCACGCGGTTCCAGCCAGCGTGGTGGTCCCAATCCAGGAGCACTTTAAGTGCAGATAATCTCATCTAACCGAGATTATAGGTCTTAATACAGATGCACACACCCCCCTTTTTGAGGGCTTTTAAAAATCTCGTCCTTTCATCCAGTTTATGTGCAGCCACACAAATAGCTGAATCAGCTCTCCTGAAAGGGCCTTCTGAGGAAGGGCAGAAGTGAGCATCAGGGAGTGACGGGGGCTTCAAAGGCAGTTTTTCTCACCTATTTTTGCTACCAAGGGACATGTAATCTCAACTCCTGCCAGGTTAATGGATTCACCTCCTTCACTGCTGAGACTCCCCTGCACAAAGCCCAGAAGCATCTTAGGTAGCTATGGGAGGGAGCCATGAAGATTTGTATTTTTCCCTTCTACGAGGCGTATGTTAAGCATTTTGGGACAGAAAGGTCAAATCAGGATTCAAACAGAAAAGAAATGCATACATTCCCCCTTCCTGTTGGCATTTACCACCCAGCCCAGTCACCTCCAGCCACGGGCACTGGTGAACCAACTTTGTTACAGGCTCTGACCCAGACCTTCCCTGTGGCTGACATACGCCTCTTTTCCTTTTTCCCTCTCCTTTCCCAGTTATGGCTCCAGCACCTACAGGCGAGCTAGCAGAGAGCTACAGTGTGAGAGATATGTGCTTATGTATTTTTCCCATGAGAGGCAAAAATCAAATGCAAACATATACGTCTAGCATAACGTTAGGCCCAGATACCCAGGGCCAGCTTCAGAGCCCCAGGTTTAGCGCTCCATGAAGCAATCGGTCTGCCTCGCCTCCTGCCGCGTTCCTGCGCGCAAAATACCGGGGTTTGGAAATGGATACACGCTGGGTAAACCTGAAACTGGCCTGAAGCGTTCTGGTTGCCCAGCTCACACCCACGTACAAAGGCCAGCTCCAGCTCCGTGTGGTTCAGAGACCACGTGTGAGACGGCTGCCCCAGGAGCAGACGCAGGCTAGACCGGCTCTAGCTTTCTCCTCGTATTATGCATAAGGAATTTTTCCTGCGTTGTGCGTGTTCAGTGGAATTCGGATGCAGAGCCAAAGATTGCTCCACAACCGCCTCAGAAAAGCGTGATTCATCAGACGGCATTTGCAAAGGGCCATCCCAGTGCCTGTCCCCTGGAAAACCCCCGGCTACGCCAACGAAAGTCTCTGGTGGCAGTGCTGGTACAGGCGGGGGTCCCACTCGGGTGGGCATTCCTAGCAGACGCTCATACACTTACATTGTCTTTTCAGCGTATGACTGCAAACAATTTTAATTTACCCCTCTAGAACAGGCTTTCAGTACTACAGGAAAAAAAAAATGGTTTCCATGTTATTTCTGGAAGCTTATATAATTTTCTTCCACTTTCTCCTTTCCTCTGGGCAACGCCTCCCCTTTGCATAATTTCATTAAGATGTATAAACTCTCCAAGACATATACCAGGGAAAGAAGAGCCAAAGCAGCAATCACCCGGGGGGGGGGGGGGGGAACCAAACCCAAACCAAAATACCACTTTCTATCCAAGTTACACACAAAAGTTGCAAAATACCTTGGCACCAGAAGCGCAGGGAATCAGAGCCACCTACTAGCAAGTGAAGGTGGGGTTCCTGCGTGCGCAGTCAGGGCTGTGCCAGCAACATTAGGAAAGGTATTTTTACAGACACTTGAGAGTCTCGACACCCCTTGCTGACACCCGTGCCGCTGATAGTCAGACCAGCCAGGTTAAATGCAGCACTGGAACATCACCCTGCGCTGTGATCATCCCCTCCCTTGGCATATATGTTTACCTCAAGTGAAAAGGTCAGAGATCCCCACGTATTTATTTAAAACACAGAAACCAGACTGCTGTTCAACGTGGGACACGGTAGCCTAGGACATCAGCTGTAGGATGTGGGGTTTTGAATCAGGGCTTCACGTCTTCTCAGGTTATGTTCACCTGAGGATCTGAGTAAGGATAGGGAAAAAGAAAATTCAAGTTGTTTATGAAGTCCGATAGCCCTGTCAGGCCTGATTCCTTCAGCAAATTAAAGACATTTGTAAACTGACCACAACAACCAAGGTAATGTCCCACCTGCCCAGGATCCATCCAGCCTAGCGCGGGCTCTGCCACGGACCTTCACCATTTCCCTCCTCAAAGAAGACACACAAGCTGTCCATTTAAAGCCACTTCCCAGATGCTCTAGGTCACAAGAAAAGCAAAGCTATATATCAGCAACCGTGGATATGGCTTTGTCAATTCTAGCTCTCGGATTAAATCGATACTCTCACCATCTAAATGATGCATAGGAGATGAAAATGAATTGATGGTCTTGGATCTTTTCCCAGCAGGCTAGTGTCCGCTTCTCAACACCACCAGAACAAATATCACCGGCTGGCTCCCCTTTTGAGGCTTCAGCAGAACACAGAGAGCAGATACAAGGAGCGAGCTGCCTTCTCAGCCTCACGCCTGCTCCCTGCCTAGTGCTGGATCCGGGCACCAGGGCAGGGCTCACCGGCCAGGCGCTCGCTGCTATTCCCCTGGCTGAACCAGATCGGCAAAGACAGGGAGAACATAAAACTTGGAATTTTTCTCGGCCACAAGCATGTTTCTTTGCCTGTTACTCATGTCCTTGTAAACATTTATCCCCAAATGGCATTTGAAGATCTACATTCTATAGTGCATTTGTATTTGCTCTTGGCATGCCACGGACCCTGAAAATCAATAAAGCCAGTTTCACTTGCAGGAGTTTGAAGCCGTGGTTTGCCCAGTGAACATCCCGTACACGCAGTCCTTCATCGCTAAAGAGAACTGCACCAAAGTAAAAATATCGCAGGTACTCCTCCTGATCTTAGAGCTTGTAAACGGATATTCGTACGGCAGCTGAAGGGCTGGATTGTGCAAGCCCTACAGCACTGAGCACTTACCTGCACAACCAGCCCATTGAGAAGGTCTGGCACGGAAATGTTTCCTACAAGTCTGTGGTTTCAATAAACCAGCAAATTAGTTAACGAAAGACAGCAGCATCTCCAAAACGGCTGAGGTCTCAGCCCTGAATTTTAGAGGGTGCCTTTTTCTGATAAAGTTAGCATAAATGTACAGTAAAATCCTTTCAGGAAGAAAACGGTCGCAACATCCTGATAGGGTGCTGCAGTAGAACGATTCCTCCAAACGAGTGGAAGTTTTGCACCAGATTTTATTAGGGAGGAAGGATTTAGCCAGACTTTTTACTGTTTTAAATTGGCAGCAAAAAAGAAGAAAAAGCATTCGCCCGAGCGATTCATTTCAGCAGCTCCAGGACAGCCTGTAGTTTCTTACAGAGAAATAATTGGGATTCAGAAACATATAAAAGACCACTCCAAATGCCATATGTCTTTTAAGCCAACAATGATGTTGTAGCCACTGTCAGCCTGACTGTGACAAAGACATTTCTGCCAGAAAAAAAAAACCCTCAAAACCCAAACAAAACCCAAGCCACAGGGAAGAGAAAATAAAGACCGCAGAGATGGTTGTCAAACTTGTAGCAGGTTGAAATCGGAGCTGCTGTGCACAATGGCTCGAGTGTGCAGTTTTCAAAAGAGGCATCTGGAAAAAACAAGCTTCGAATCGTTTTGGATATGAAGCCAAAGGAATTGAGAATAAACATTTTGGGAACTGAAAAAAGTCCATTAAGAGGGGTCAGGGCAGAAACAGTTCACCTCTCCTCTGCACTGGTAGAAACAGCAGATTTCCACCAGCCGGCCTTCGACAGCCATTTAGCCACGGCCTTTGTGTGAGAACTCATAGAAGGAGACAAGAGCTGCGTCTCCAAACGTGGCGACTGCTCCGGGAGAGAGCGACAGCCACCCTGCTCTGCTCAGGCTGGAAACACCTTTGCATTTAAAAGTCAGCTCCAAAGGGCTCCAAAATGCTGGGCTCGCTCTGAGCCAAAATGCATCACACGCCCCAGCAACCCCCGGCACGCAGGCGAGGTGGAGGAGCCCCATCTGGGTCCTTTTGTGCACAGTGCTCTGGAGAGACACAAACATCAGCGAAAGCCAAGCACCAACCATTCGTCCTTTCCTCTCCTCCGGGTCTCAGACCGGAGGCATACGCCTGTCTTTGGCACAAATCAGGGAGGACGGGGTACCTGGCAGTCCCTCATCCCCCTGTGCGAGCATGTGTGGGACTCAAGTATCCTCTGCCAGCAGTGCCTGAAGCTCCTTCCTTGTCTCCTGTCCGGGACCCCACGCTGTGGCCAGCCTCTGAAGGCTGTGCAAGCTCAGACCGCTCGGGAACGAGCAAATGATGGGGCATCTTGCACGGGGCAGGAAGGAGAGAGGGGTGCTGCCAGCGAGGAGCCCCCCGAACAGGGCAAAGGCGAGCAGCTGGGGCACGTACCGCAGACTGGGCCTGTTTGTGGGACACAACCAAAGAAGTATCTATAGCTGTAGCTTACACAAGGAGTAATGCCTCTTTGCTTCAAGCAGATGGTGCCTCTGCGCCCAGACAACACTGCAGGCAGGTCTGGAAAAAGCAAAAGGGTACGTGCTGCGGAGGGTGGACAAAAGCGAGGCAGAGAAGGACAGAGAAATTAGTTTTTCTATCGCAGAAAGTTATCCCAAGCAGCCTGTAATAAAGCTGTCGCGATGGAGGAATCGAAGCCACGCTGCCGCGCTCTGGGGTGTGAGCAGATGCCGTAGTTGCGGTGCACCCCGAGGGAAGCAAGGAGGCTTGCACAGCACAGAGCGCCAGTTGCTCTCCGCCAAGGCATTTTGTCAGAGAGCCTCCTGTTTGACAGCAGCCAAAGGAGGTGCTGCAGATAATAGGAACACCAGGGCAAAAGCCAGGGCCATGCCACGGCAGAGCTGGTTTCCATGTGTTCACTAATCCTCCCTGGAGTTCTTTCCCATGACTTTCGTTTGCATCCTCTTGAGACTACAAAAACTCATAGCATCCCCAATATCCTGCAGCGAGGAGTTTCACAGCTGCAAACCTCCAAAACGGCACCACACCAAAGCACTTTTGTACTAAACCGAGTGTTTAGGGTTATTTTTCTTTCCCAAGATGTGGAATTCACAGCTACTGACAGGAGCAGAGCCAGCCCTGCAGGCAGCGGGGCTGCTGAGGGCCCATGGCCTTGGGGCTCAGGGCATTTTTACCCCAAATCTTCGTAACCCTGCCCAGCCCCGCCGCACATCCCAGCACGGGGAATCCCTCCCGGCCGCCCCAGCCCGCTCCACGCTCGTACACCAAGCTCACACGGGGGCCTGTGAGCTGCTAAGCATGGAAGTGCTGTGGCCAGCAGGATAACAAATGGAAAACCAGCGTCTACGCACCTTTATCCCCATCACACAGGACTGCCGTGGTTTTAAATATGCAGTCCGTAAGTCCAGTCTGCGTCTGTCTGTTCATCCTTTAAGCTTCTTTGAACTTAAGTCTTGCACGGAGCTAATCACTCTGCCAACATTTTGCTAATAATAGCAGCAGCCCTTCAGGCTTTCGGGGGCACCGATTGCAGCCTAACAAAACTGCAGCCATGCTGGATCTCTGAGGTCTCCTCCAAGCCAGCCCCTTCTCAGGCTGGTAAGGAGAGAGCAGCAGATTGTAAAGCTAAAATGCTCATTTTGGGACCCTCAGAGTCCCACCCAGGCTGTTCACTGGTGTTTCACACCCCACACAGTCTGCTGCCGAGCTCCCTCTGGGGGAGCCAGCAATTAGCAGCCCTGTAATGAACGTTAAAAGCATTTAATTAAAGGAATATATTCAGAGTTAAACATGTTGCAAAGGCCGATCAATGCAAGCACAAAGATAAACAAAGCCCCACAGGCACAAGGACCTTGTCTGCGTGGGACGCTAAGCTGGAATGCCTTCCTCTGAAGACGCGCTCACCTTTCGCTGTGGGTGGAATTCTTTGGTGGGACAACTCCTGCAGGGACACCCCGGCTGGGAGCGGACCTGCTCCGCCGGGGGAGAGGTGGCCAAGCTCAGCTTGACTGCCTGGTGAGGAGGAGAACGGCAGGTTTCAAACCGTGGTGCAGCACTGCTGCCTTACACGATCATTTTGCAGTCTTTTAATTACTTCAGAAAAATGGTTTAATTAAGGCCTCTTCTGTACGGTTCTAGTTCAAAACTGCAGCCTGTCAGCTTTACTGGTCCTAAACTGAAAGAAGAACGGTCCCTGAGAGAGGACGCGCTGAGGCGATGCCTGTGTGGGCTCCTGGAGCTGAGCTCTGCCTAGCAGGGGCGGCCCTGGGTCACTGCGGTTTCAGACCACCGTGCGCCTGGGGAATACACCCACGCTCTCTGTGAAGGATGAAATTTGCGGTGAGAGGGACACGCACTCAGCCATAAATAGCTTGGAAGGTTTGAGGAACTTTCCCAAGTACTAAGTGTGTGAATTATTCATCACGCTAGCGCTGGGTCGCAGGGACAGCGCCGCCTCACACCAGTTTAACGCGCTCAATTTTTATTACTCAAATTATTTAACTAGATTTTAGTACAAAGATGGCTAGAAACGTATCTCATTCTCCTGGGTCGGATCATGCTGGCATTTTCTTAGGCCTCAAATACACATAAACATTGATACTGACAGCGATCAATTTACAACCCTTACAGCTGGCCTTTGCCTTTCGTTAAGCACGTTTCCCAATTTTAATAGGTTAAAACTTGAGGTCCTGAGAAGCATCTGGTTTCCAGCCCTGTTGTGCATTACAGCCCTACAGACCTGGCTGTATACCCGGAGTCTCCGCTTGCCCGTCATTTTACATCCATAGGACGTCCTTGCAGCCACGCTCGAGCTACAGAGTGGAAAGAAGTCCACGATGAAACTCTCACGATAGATAAGAGCCCAGAGGACTTGGACACCAACCACCACCTTCAGATATATCCCGTGGACCTCGGAGAAGCCAAACAGCAAACGAGAGCAGCAGAGTCCCCTGCCCCTGAGCAGAGGCACATCTGAGGCCCTGCCACTCTCCCCTGCTCAGCCACCAGACCAGAGTCACCTTGCAAAACTGCCTCCGAATTCCCCTTCTGCGGAGGACACCGGGAGGTCGGTGCGGCCAGGGTTTCGGCAGGGCTCAGGAGGGGGAAGCAGGAGGGTTAGGCAACCCAGACGCACAGCGCGATGCTGTTGCTCTGGGGGAGTCTCATTCCGGCTGTACATCCCCAGGGTCAGTGGCTCTACACTGGGAGGCCTCAGCCCAGATCCCACGTCCCGTTACAGACATCACTAATTTTACCAAACTCCATAAACTGAGAGGGTTGAGGAGAGAGCAACAGAAGTCACAAAACAAACACACCCAAACAACATGCGAAGAAAGGCTGAAGGAAGGGGTTTAACCGAGGGCAGAGAAAAAAAATCAAAGGGGTGATGAAGAAGCACTCACTGAAGAGGGGGCTGTGACAGTCGTCGGGTGCTCTCTGCATCCCTTACGAACGGGGTCAGAAACACGCAACCCCATTTCCGACAAAGACGGGGAGGCTGTTGGGACACACAACAGCAGGAGCCCTGGGGATGCCTGTGGAAATTGCAACTTAAGGATGTTATGGAAACCCTTTCCTCGGAGGGCTGCAGGAAGAGCGTGGTTCCCCCGGGATCTGTGAGAGCTGGAGGTGGACAGGACCCCGGCAGCCCCAGCACCACCCGCTCTGCAGCGCTTCCATGCAGTGGGAGGCTGGGAGCTGGGAGGGAGCTTCAGCCTCCGGGTGCTGGCAGGGCTCTGCCCCACTCGGGTACAACCTGCCAGCCGGAGGAGCGAGAATCCCTTCACGAGGTGAAGCTGCAGCTCCAAGATTAGACTCTGGCCCTTGGTAGCGCCCGGGGTTTCCCTGCCGAGCGCTGCCCAGCACGCAGCCAGGGCAGGGCGGCAGCCCCGGCTATGGCCACGCTGGGATAAGCATTAACGGTTCTGCAGGGACGAGCTTATCACGGATGCTTGCTCGGGAGCAGGAGGGGAAGGAGAGCACGCAAACAGCAGCCGCACAGGCACCCTAAGGCCCTGTCTGAGAGACAGCGGGGACAGAAGTAAAGGGAAAAAAAGAAAAAGGCAAAGAGTCCTAGGGTGCCCTGAGGGTTTGCCTTGGCTCTAGGCAGGAGCAGCCGTAACTCGCGCTCTAGATTTTACACCATCTAACACCTCTGAAATTTCAAGCTGTGGGTGAGGGCTCTACCTCCTCTCAGGACTATTTATTCCTTTTTTTTTTTTTTTTTTTTTTTCNCTGCATTTCCTCCTATTATCACAATCCCCAGCTTTCAGACACATCGCTTGGCAATAGGTCAGATGCAACAGCGTTCCCTTTACTTTGTAGCTAAGGACGCAAGCTCGTGTGACATCTCCTATAGACGACACCTCAGGAGGAGCGAGATAAATCCGACTGCCCCAGCAGAGGGGAGCCTCCACAGGGTGCTGGCAGCAACCCAGGCCTTCTCCCACCCCAGCTCTGCCAGGGCAGCTCCAGCAACGTCTTCTGGGGCAAGCCAGCCTGCCCCAGGCGAGCGACGCTGGACGGAGTTAGGGAAAAGGTCTTAAAATCCACTTTTACAAACCACCTGAAGCAGCAAAACTACCCAGAACTGGTTAGCAGAACAGCAACGTGTTCGTGCATTTATTCCTCATGGTCTCGGCAACCCAGTCCCAACTCAAGATTTGGTTGTTTATAGGCACAACATGTTCATTTTATGGGAACAGACCTGCTCCGTGCTGGAAGACTTCCTGCAAGCAACTGTGGTGTTAATTTAGAAGATGGCATTCTTCCCAAACAGCCATTATTAAACCAATAACCCTACATTACCTCCAGCGTCAAGGGGCAACGTGCTGTTGGAGGCAAGACAGAACAAAGGTCCTGGCTGTAGTAATTGCAAAAGGGCTTAGGGGCTGTTCTCTTCAGGGAAGGGAGAGCGATGCAGCCTGGCCAAACTCCAGCGCGTGTGGTTTTAAAGATCCTCTCTTGAGTTGTATTGTGTCGATGTGCAGCCTTAAAGAGCTGCCACTTCTGCACCCGTGCCTGGCTAAGTTACCCGAAGTATTTTCAGCATCTCTCCACCAGAAACGACATCTCTCATGACTTTTATCGTGGAATGGGTGCGTGTTTGTAATCAGCTTGGAAAATCTGTTTCTGAGCTTAATTCTAAAGCCTCATCTTTGCTACAGAAGCAACTGTACTCAGTAACAGAGCTTTCCCTCCCTTTAGCAGCATGGGGAATGATTTGCTGTCCTGGGAAACTGGTCACAGCATAAGCCCGCGGGGTTTTGCAACATCCATGTTTGATGCCTTCGGTTGAAGTGATGAACACACTGTACAAGCACAAGTGGACAGCCTGAACTGGGAACTCTTCCGCAGTGCTAAAATGGCCAATCATTCGGGGAACCCTGTAAGCTAATCAGTAGTTCGTGCCACAATCTTATCAATTCACAGTGGGAGGCAAGGAGTTAATGCCAAGGTCAAAAACGCTACAGAATTTGTCTCAATTCTTTCAATTCTGGTAATCTTAAGGATCACCTTGCATGTTCCTCAGCAAACTTGCTCGAGAAACATTTTATTTGAATGCCTTCACAAAATGTCTTTCTGACCAAACAGACCACCCAGGCTTTGCAAGGGCAAGGATGTCAACCACCAGCCTAAGATGAGGCAGACCAGCCCTAAGTGCATTGCACCATGGTTGCGGATGGCCTTGCCATCACCGGAGAATGCAACTTTTTGCACTATATCTGTAACCAAACCGACGCTAGCTGCCCCTCAGAGCTCTTTTCAAAGGAATGCCAAACTCCAGTCCTCCCAAGCTGCTCGGGATGCAATGCGTCCACGCAGAAGTCTGTCTCGGTCTGTACTTGTGGAAGCAAATAGATGAATACGTTTCTAATCATTTGGTTTGGCCTAAAGGGAGCATCAGCAGTTGCTGTCTGGCTCTGGTTCTAGCTGCATTTCTTCAGCAGGGAAGACAATTAAGGAAACAGCTTGCCTAGAGGGGCTGGAATCTCCATCACTGTCTAACCTGTTCCTACATCTTGCCAAACATCAGGCAGGAATGAGTTAGGGAACCTTATTTCTGCATGAGGCAGGGTGGCAGGCTTAAAGACATCTTGAGGTGTCTTCTCGTCCTGCCTATGATAGTTTGTTGTCCGAAACAAATGGTTCTGGGATCACACATTAGGAATGCGTTGGTAGGGCTCTGCCACGCAGCTAATGACGAGACTGCCTGTGCCTCTTGAATCTTTCTACATGACCTACATTTCTACAAGATTTGCATTTTTCACAATCATTCATGCATACCTCCATTAAAAGAATCCCCAGCTCATAGACAGGACACTTAAATCTTTTTAATGTCCTTTTCCCCACGTGAGGAGAAGGTTGTGCCAAAACCAAAAGCTGGTCTCAGGTCACGGGTTTAGCCTCCTTCCTTGCTTTGAGCGAGTGCTTTGAAGAGCAGTGCCGTGCTCCACGTTATCTTCAAGGCCAGCTGTTGCACAGGCAATAATCTCACCACACCGGGTGACAGCAGCCCAGATAAGCTACCCTCAGCCCACTGCCACTGTGCTCTATGGCTCTGCCAGCAACACCAGGATGCCTCAGCAAATTCGAGGCTTTTGCTCTCATCTTTAGCACCCTCACGGGTTCACATCCCACAGACCCAACAGAAGCCTCATTTTTCACGTTCGCAACGAGCTGCAGCAGAGTTACGCTCGGAACTGTCAGGTTCCTGCACAGCTCCCTGTCTTGAGAACCGAGAAGTCCGAAAGCCAAAATCTGCTCCTGCAAGAAATCAGAATGACGGTCAACACCACAGCTGTAGGAGCAACTTCATTTGTTTAACCTGACTTTAAGTAAAGGAATCGCAGTCTAGCCCATTGCCTTCACATAACCGTACACCACTAATTTCTGTGCGCACCCACGGAAACACAATATACAGAACAGCTACTTCTGTAAGATTTTTATTAAAAATACAATCAACAAAGCGGATCCCCCATAACCAGACATGACTTGCAGTGTCTGGGCTTCCCCCTTTGCTACCAGAGAGGGCAGCTCAGGACTGCAAAGCCATTTATTTAGCAGCAGAGAGTCTTTCATGAGTGTCAGCATCCTCCCTCAGACCAAGAGGCCTGATGCCCGCTCAGGACAGCCACAGCTCTGTTTGCATCATGGGAAGCATCCTCCGAAAGGACATTTTATTGGAAAACTAAAGGATCTTCACAGAAATGCGTTACAGTGGCAGGAGCAAACAGAATGGGCAATTTCCTACTTCCTCGCGTTTGAACGAACACAGTAATTTTTCTTCTGGGGTCATACATATATTCTGCAAAACTTCATTAGCCAAATAAAAACAGCGGTAGGTCATTTAGATTATGTATATAAAAAAAAGAAAAAAACTATCCTGAACTACTTGTATTCTAGTTAGAAACCATACCTACAGGATTTACTAGGAGCAGTAACTCATACCTCTTCCTTCTTAGATTGTAGGCACCACAGAACAAGTTCAGCGTAAGGTACTTGAAATCAGAGATCTTACTACGCAAACACACTTTTCCCCCCATTTAAAAAAAAAAGATTAGAGGAAGATATAAACATCTTATTTATTAAATCAAATAGAAATGCAAAATATATTTCACATGCCTTACATGGGAAAGAGATGAACTTCCAAGACGTTAAAGCAAGACTGTGTCAGTTGACACGCAGGAAATAGGAACATTATAAACGGTCACAAAGAGGAGGAAGGACTGGGGGGAGGCGACGTGGGGATGCTGAGCAGTTCCTCCCCGCTCTGAGAAAGCTCTCCTAAAAGCAAGAATGGAGTTTATGCTGAGCAAGCATCACAAGCCTGAAATTAACTTTAACATATACTTATTTTGGAGGAAGTTGTCTAAAGAAGTACAATCGGCTAATAACTAGTCAAAACAGTGGTCTAAATTATGTATACCATACTCATACGAAGTGGACGGGGGTTTATTTTTTGAACATCAGTAAGGACAGTAGGAGAACTGGAAACACCAAAAAAAGCTGTTAAAAGCTGGATCAATCCACGGCCGCATTCTGTGCGACTCCGCTACTAAAATAAGAAAAAAAAAAAGATGAAAAATAGAACTATTTTTCTAAATATTTTTAATTATACTTTGTCATCCTCCAACTCTTCCTCCCTCCTACACGCAATTTCTTGGAAGCTGAAGTGACACTCAACAGCAAATACAAAGCATACACCAATAGTATATTCCACAGTTTTTCTAAAGAGTCAATAGTCCAGCAATTTTAAAGTGATCTATGTGCAAAAAATAAACACATGAAAGAGTTTCTTTAAAAAAAAAAAAAAGAATCCACTGCAGCCTGAAACGTCTACTTAAAAAAAATTCTGAGGATTAGCACTAAATTTCCCAGTGGAGGACAGATCAGTAACTGCAAGTATTCTGCCAAATCTGTGACTTGGTGTTGCAGAACTGTCAACATCCCAAGTTTTCTACCTGCTGGCAAGTAGAAAGCAGACTGTATCCCCAAAAGAAGTGGGAAAACCACTATTCATAAACTGGTCTTCTGAGATACATAAACATACGACGCAAGGTTATGTATTCAGAGACTGCTACCTACAGCTGAGAACAGTCCTCCCAGCATGACTAACAGTAAATGATTAACAAGAAAATGTGCAAGATTCGGTAAGAGCAGTATTTGAAATGTTCCTGACTGCTCAATGCCCCTAAGCCTAAACTATCCCCTCGTCAATAGTGGTGTAAGTCAGGGCAGCTCTGGTGAAGTTACAGTAGAAATCGCTGTGCATGAGGATTTCTGTGTGAGAAGAACAGTCCCTTGAACTACAGACTAGTTCAGTCCTGACCGCACTACAATAGGGAATTGTGTTTAAACCATGAGTAATCATGTAATCATCTCCCAGCATAGTACTTCTTTTCTGCACACATGGAATGTAAATGGCCAAGATTTACAACTGATGATTTTGCAGATTTAATGGATTATTATTTCTTTAATGGTTCTGGCAATGCAAATGCAGTTAAAAAAACACCACCAAAAAAATCAACAAAAAAAAGTCCCACGCTCACTGCTGTCTGCTTTTTTCTTTATTTGATGACTTATCTGGCACACAGTTAGGGGTTTCTAACAGTGCGTAAGTGTTCAAAACCATCAAATTACTCGGGCTGGGGAGAAGGGTGGTCCTATGGTTAAAGTCCAGGTGTGGAAGACACACCACAATAGGTGATAAACTAAGTCACATTTGGGCAAAACTTATGTCTGTCGTTAGTCTAGTAAATGGAGCAGACACCCCAGTTCCTAAGCAAGGGCTGTGAAACAAAATGATCACCAACTCATAAAATGCCTCGAGTTTCCCAGATGAAAACTCACAAGAGGAGCAAAACATGAACAGTAAAGTCACTTGGTGTTTAATGGCTTTCGAAGTCACCTTGCAAAACAGTTCAAATAGCAAAACTATCCCCAACTCGAAAGCCAAGTGGCAGTATTCTCCCTTCTACCACCCACTGCTGTGTGGGACAGAGGAGCGTCATGGAAGCTGAGGGGGAGGCCAGCTGTGGGAATGTGACCAGTCTTTGCCAGTGTGGAGTAGCAGCACACTGGGCCACAGAAAAAATCTCACCCAACAACATGAGGCCTTGAGGATGAAGAATGAAGGCAAACACACTTGGCCTGATGCAAACCACATACCTTAATGCAGGAAAATGGTGGTTCTGGTGCAGTTCAAAGCACAGCCAAACTGGTTTCATATGCTGAGGACGGCTAAACACTAACAACACACATCAACATGTGTTTCAAGTGCTGTTAGAACCATACCGTATACAACATTTATCCTTGTTTCCCCCCCCCGTAATGCACTAAAGTAAATCCAGACCTTAAGGAATAACTTGCATAGTAAGAAAAGGTCATCAATTTAATCATTTACTTTAAGCAGGCAAGCAAATTTGTAAACATTCAAAAGCGGCAGCATCCAAGTTACAAACAATTTAAGGAAAAAAGAATTGAGATTATTAAGGTTCTTTATCCTCTCAAAAATTTTGGAAATTATCTTTTAAAACACTGCAAACATTGAACACTCAGTTACACCTCTTCTAATCCTGCTAGCAGTCCTGCCTTCCAAGGAATTCTGCTTTCTAAAACGCATGGTCTCACAACTGCCATACTTTTTAGCATTTGCCGTTTGGAAGTCAGCTACCGGAGCATTTCACCTCAGCCTAAATCCCGTTAGCAAAGGGAATGCTTGTGTCTTGATTCAACACCTCTTTAACTTCCGAGGGCAAAGCGTCAAAGAGGTGATCTTCCACCACGAGCCCGCTTTTCCTGAGAAGCTGACACTGCCCCAGCGTGGCTGGCAGGCGGTCCAAGCAGTTTCCCTTCAGTTCCAGATGAGTCAGCTGCAACAGTTGACTAACTTTATCTGGGATTGAGGTAATACAGTTTTGTCCCAGACTCAAAGTCCTCAATTTAACACATTTAAACAACTGTTTTGGCAAAGTGTCGACTTTGTTTCCTGTGATGTGAAAATGCTGCAGATTTTGAAGCAACCCTATTTCCACTGGAATCAACGCGATTGAGTTGTAGCTTACGTCTAAACACCTAAGTTTCTGTAAACTGAACACTGCGACTGGTAAGGATTCGAGTTTGTTATTGGAGAGATAAAGGGACTCCAAATTCTTTATGTGGGTAATGGAGGAAGGAATGTTGACTATTTTATTGTGCCACAGCTTTAAACAAGTCAATCTTTTTAAGTGCTGGAAACTGATGATTTCTTCAATTGTGCGTATGCTATTTGACTTTAAATCCAGTTCCTGCAAGTTAGAGAGGCTGAAGATGGCGTGGGGAATTCTCTCCAGTTCACAGTTCTGCAGTTCCAACTCCGCAACATTAGTCATTTTCTTAAGGCTATTGAGTACCACAAGCTTAGTGCCGTCATTATGAATGACTAGTTTTGTCAGATGTGGTGCCACATCTGTGATATTGGGGGGAATTTTGGTCAAATTGCTCTTCACGTGGAGAATTTTAAGGTGTCTCAACTCTCTGAGAGATTCAAGCCCTATCATTTTATTGTTTTCAGAGTTCAAATTGCCTATCAAGTACAATTCACGGAGGTTTTTGAGCAAATACACCCACGCAGGAATTTCTGCAACATCTGTGAATTTCACATGAAGGCATCTCAAGTGGTCCCGGAGGAAGCTGAAGGCAGTCTGCTCGACCTTCGCAGGGCAGTGGCACAGATGAAGCTCCTGAAGATTTGTCATCTGGGAAATTTTCGCTGGGATTTTCGCTTCAGGAATCAGCTCCAGTTTCAACACATCCAGATCAGTCATATCAAACACCGCGTCGGGGACCCCCGACAGCATGAAGAGATGCAACTCTTGCTTGTCCTGGGCATTGCGGGAAACATGTTGCCGCAGCTTTTCGAAAGTCCATTCGTGGTTTAAACTAATTTCCCGTAGCTTGTTCTCACTTACCTCTGACAAAAAGACACCAAATCGCTTAGAATACAGCTGGTCGTACTGATCTACCATATGCAAGAGAAAGGCAAAATCATTTTTGACGTCAGGGATATCACTGAAGCTACTCTCTTCTCTGACCTTTTCAAAGGAATATTCTTTTAAAGGTATTCGGAACAGCCAGAAAAGTGTGTAGAGGCAGATAAAACCATAGACACAAATGAGGGAAATATAGCTGATAAGCAGCTTCTTCAACATGTAAGCCATGTTGTGTGTACATTCAAACTGTGTGTAGCCAATCAGGTGTTCCACTTTCGGGTTGCAGATGTGTTCAAAACTAATGGTGTTGACAAAGTTTGCAGTATAGCAGAGAATAAATATGAACTTGACAGTCTTGATGACAGTCTGGCCAACGTAGAGCTTGTAAATCAGATCACTGTCCTCCACGTGAGCCCGGAACTTACGGACTTTCTCAAACAGCGCTTTGGCTTGCTCTCCATCTTTCTTATCTAAAATAGTGACGCTGGGAACCTCGATCATCGGCTTGTCAGCTGAAAATTTGAAGCCAGACTTTGTTATCATGGGGGTGCTGGCACTCGGGCTTCCTTCATCACTGCTAGTGGAAACATACTTGGGAAGGGACTGGGCACCAGTTAACCTCTGTTTGTTCTCCTCGGAGTCCTCACACGCCGTTTCAGACAACGCTTTTGTCGTCCAAGGGGACTCAAAGCACTTCCCTAGTATAGACACAAAATGCTCAATTTTTGAGCAAGTCTTGGGATACTTGAACCAAAAATTGCTACTGACTATTAAAATGATAGTATGGATGAGAACAAGATAGGGAAAATACTTTGAATACCAAGGAAGAGCCAAATGATAGCACATCTGGTTAATAAATACGTATTGCTGAAAATCCAAATTTGTTTTACGGCCTGAAGAATCTTTCTGCTCCTTCTTCACCTCCTGGCCTGATTCAGTGGGTTGATACTGAGAAGAGGTAGCTCTGCTCAGAGGTACGTCAGGTGTTACAGTAGGGGCACTTCCGAAGGAAACCGTTCTCACTGATGCTTCTTCTCCTTGACCAGTGGTTGTTTCAACAGTGGTAAAGTCAGCCTTCCCTGACGTGCTGGGTTGTGCTTTTGAATTTACAGTAGACTGCAAAACTGGCAAGCAGACCACCTGGTCTTTGGTCAGCTGCATGGTTCCAGCAAAAATGGCAACCATTAACATAACAACAGCTAGATAATCCATGAATACATCCCACCATGGTTTCAAGATACGGTAAGTTGGCTGGATGTCATTGAGCGATGCAACTTCTGCAAGGGTAAACATTCCTACAAGAGAACAAAGACAAAATCAGTATTGTTGACTGGCGAGCAGGTTATTTCCCCATTTAATAACACTCACACCATGACATACAGATCCTCAGAAGGTTCCAGTTTTCATTATGTTTTGTTGCCCGTCACACATTGTCCATCATTCCACTCACCACTGTTTTCTCAAAGGATATGTACTGAAATGATGCATTACTTTAGCATCAAAACAGAAGTCTTCTCACTTCAGGCCAGATGATATTTATGTATCTCTGCCACTTCACAGTACAAGCACCAAGGCCTGCTCTGTGCAACTGAAATACCTGAAAGGTAAAGTGCTGTAGCTGATACGTATCAATAACGTGAATAACAACAATTGATTACCCTGCACAAAATCCGATTCTGTAAAAATGACCACTTGAGTCTGAACATGTGAAATCCAGCACTAACATTATTTTGTAGTACCTTGCATTTAAACAAAATAGCATTTGTTAAATGCTTTGTACCTTGCTCATGACTTGCACAGCACATTTTAGGTCTCTGGTCATGTTACGAGCAAGGTGTTTAATTTCTTTTCATTGAACACAATAACAGTCAATGTCTCCCACTCCTTGCTATTGAGCATCCACACTGCTTACCAGATTGACTGGCTCCTCTCCCTGAAGTACCACTGCACAAGTGAAAGTCTTGCACTTACTACGTGAATATTTGGCACAAGTTTTTTAATGTGTTTGCATGTTTTACAGTGAGAAACAGTTATCACCTATTCATTGGACCAAATGGTACTGTATACACTTTTCTCACAATGAATGAAGACATAATCCTTCCTCAGAAAAATCCAAGCCAGCTAAGCAAGAAAAAAAACCCCACAACTCTTTCTTAACATAATGGGGAAAACACTGCTTTCAGATTATCATCACAGCCTGGTGATTATAGGAAGCTAGATAGTTCAGGTAGCACAGGCTGCAAGGCTTTCACTTTAAATTAAACATATGCACTGTGAGACAAAGTGGCAAACCGATCGTGTGAGAATCCAAACCTCTTTGCAGCTTTAAATAGCTTGCTTTGCTTCTTGTTTTGACAAAATCTAGGGGACTCAACTTATCAGCTTTTTAAAAAATAAGCTTCCTGTGCAAGCAGGATGTGGGAAAATCATCATTTTAACTGCTGAACTTGTGACCCAAATTTGCCATTTCTAAAGTAAAATATGCAGCTTGTGTGCACACACGGAGTGGGGAAGGAGACAGGATGTACATTATCACACAGAGTCTGGCTCCCTTTGGTTGGGAGGAGAACGGCCGAGCAGAGCACAAGGAGATCAAAGCAGGCAGTATAAAGATGCATCAGATTTATTATTTTTAACTTGTAGCATACCAATTTGTACAGACCTGCACCTTACAAACCCTAAAGGACAGCGGCACAGGCAATGAATATACAACACAATCGTTTGATTATTTCTAGCCTACATTTCTCAAAGAAGATGACAGACATTTCCACGTGCAGAACTCAAATATCAGCGACTGCCTATATGGTCAAAGGCATGCATTAGCCCCTCTCCTTCCCCGCACCAGGGCAAGCGGCTCCCATGATCTCAGTCTGCAGGAAAGGCCCGCAGTCACCGTTCCAGAGCCCGGCATGGAGCTCACGATGAAAGCGTCTCCTCCAGCGCAGGGAGGGATCCAGCCCCTGGCCTCCCACGCTCTCCTCCCAGAAGCTTTTACCAGTTTTGCATACCTAGCCTGGCATTTGGTGAAGGCAGCCAGAGAGGAGAGGGTTTTATCTCACTGTAGCACTCATCTCAGTTGGTGCTCTTGGCACAATTGCCGAAATGTGAAAGTTAAGGCTCAGTTCTTCAGGGAATGGGCAGAAGGAACTTCCAGCTCTCTCTATTTTCCAGGGGGCAAATGAACGTCAAATACTCCTCCCTCATCACTAACACAAGTTGTTGGGGTCTTACAGTTCTCCCAGCTCCACAAGAGCCTCCTCCCGGCAGCGTGATTCCCCACGCACCTCCCGAGGGCTGTAGTTGCTATGGGAAGTGCTGAAGGACAGACCAGTAACACATCCTACAGCTACCAGAGCCTCACAGCGCTTTACTTGAAGTTAGCTACAAACTCCTGTTTTCTTTAATGTCTCCCAGTGCTTACCCAGGCTGAGTCACAGCATAACCTGCTTGCCCTAGAATTACTACCTTTGACATTTAAATAACAACCATGTGCAAAAGAATAGCATTAATCATTTGTACTAATGTGAACAGATATCTATATCTATATTATATATAGATATATAAGGACCCTCCTTACTCCTAAGGCACTTGCCAGGACAGGAGAACCACAGAACAGCAGCAGAGTTTTGGTTTTTTTTTTTTCCTGCATGCATTTTTTTTTTTTTTTTTTTTTGGAANTTCTTGGAAGCTGTTTGGAAGGGATGCTCTCACGGGTCTCCAGGCTGTTTTCACTCTGGTCTCACCCACCTTGGCAGCCACAAGAACTTCTTGTCCACTGATTACTAGTGCAATAGTTCAACAGGAGAGCACAGAGCCAAACGCTTCGCAAGGACGAGTCATGCACGCTTACTACAGCCGTGCCTCTGCACACAGAGCTACGCGATGTGCAGGGAGAAGGAGGCAAGCAAGGATGGGAAGGAGGAGTGAGATGACTGCTGTAACAAACATGGGTAGCTGCTACTGCTTGTTCCTCTGGGGCTAGCCTTTCCCTCAACTTTGCACTAGCTAATTATGTGGGAAGTTACTTCATTGCGGTTTGGGGCGCAACCTGCAGAATTCCTTTCACAGAATGAAGGTGATTTTTTTTTGCTTCTGCCATGAGAGCACAGGGATAAAGCGCCGAAACCCAAGCGCTGCAGACGTGGCTGCTCTAAGCAACTGAAATAATGGAAGAGAAATGAGAGAGCACAAAGTGGTTCCAACTAGAGACTTAGAAAGAACAATAAAAAAAGCTAAAGCTAAAAAAATCACCTCTACCAGAGCTCTGTCTTGCACACACACAAAATGATTTCAAAAAAGGTTAGGAGACACAACAGAGCCTGTGTAATCCTCTTTGTGAGGCTGTAGGCAGCATGGTGTAACAGGAGCTTTACACCGAGAAGTACCACATTCAATGCTCTGAACATGCCTTTTCTTTCAAGTTACTGATACTCACAGAAGAGCTGCTGTTTTGGCAGAGATTAGCAGTTATAAAACACAAAAAATCCCTCTGTGGCATTACTGTCTAACACTGTGTCTCATAAAAGAGAGGCAGACCTTTTTCTAGCTAGCAAAAATCAATTCCAGGAGCTGAAAACAGGTTTCTGTCCTCACATGTCTAAAATATTTAAATGCTCCGAGGCTTAAAAACCAAAATGAAAAACTATAAGCCTACATGCAGTATAAGACACATTCTGACTGGCAGGCTGCACATAAATTTGATATTTTCTCTCTTAAATCCATCATTACATGTATTGGTGTTTGATTTTACTGAACTAATAACCATAGAAGTTAACTTTTATTTTATTTTTGCAGATGCTTAGAAATCAAACTATTAAGAGGTACTCAGAACAACAGGTCTCTACAGTATTGTAATGTTTTGGGGTTTTCTTTATTCCACGGTTAAATTTAAACTATTTAAGGCTTTTAAAACCTGCTTTTAAAGCCTACTGTCCAGTATATTCCTTGGAGTAGGTAGACAGTATTTTCATTGCTAATTTTGACCTCTTTTTAAGGGTGCCAGATTGGGGTTGGGGTTTCATAAGCTGCAGTGACGACACAGTAGGGAGGAAAAAAGGCGGAGGAAAAAAGGCGGAGGAAAAAAGGCGGAGGAAAAAAGGCGGAGGAAAAAAGGCGGAGGAAAAAAGGCGGAGGAAAAAAGGCGGAGGAAAAAAGGCGGAGGAAAAAAGGCGGAGGAAAAAAGGCGGAGGAAAAAAGGCGGAGGAAAAAAGGCGGAGGAAAAAAGGCGGAGGAAAAAAGGCGGAGGAAAAAAGGCGGAGGAAAAAAGGCGGAGGAAAAAAGGCGGAGGAAAAAAGGCGGAGGAAAAAAGGCGGAGGAAAAAAGGCGGAGGAAAAAAGGCGGAGGAAAAAAGGCGGAGGAAAAAAGGCGGAGGAAAAAAGGCGGAGGAAAAAAGGCGGAGGAAAAAAGGCGGAGGAAAAAAGGCGGAGGAAAAAAGGCGGAGGAAAAAAGGCGGAGGAAAAAAGGCGGAGGAAAAAAGGCGGAGGAAAAAAGGCGGAGGAAAAAAGGCGGAGGAAAAAAGGCGGAGGAAAAAAGGCGGAGGAAAAAAGGCGGAGGAAAAAAGGCGGAGGAAAAAAGGCGGAGGAAAAAAGGCGGAGGAAAAAAGGCGGAGGAAAAAAGGCGGAGGAAAAAAGGCGGAGGAAAAAAGGCGGAGGAAAAAAGGCGGAGGAAAAAAGGCGGAGGAAAAAAGGCGGAGGAAAAAAGGCGGAGGAAAAAAGGCGGAGGAAAAAAGGCGGAGGAAAAAAGGCGGAGGAAAAAAGGCGGAGGAAAAAAGGCGGAGGAAAAAAGGCGGAGGAAAAAAGGCGGAGGAAAAAAGGCGGAGGAAAAAAGAAATAAATGCCAGCCTGTGTCTGGCAGGCAGAGCCTGCAACTCCCTGCCATAGGTGGTCTCCCCTCAAGACCAGTGCATGCTGTATTCGCAACCCTGATGCCAAACGTCTGTAAGCGGGTAGCCCAAACTGATGAACAGAGTACTATGCAGCTGAAAAGCCAAAGTGTCTGATTTCTCATGGTGAAAACATGCATTTCTTTTAGCCCTTTTCACAGCTCGCAAGGTACCGAATGCACCTTGAGGCTCAGCAGAACATGGGGTTTTGACCAACCGAGATCTAGACCCAAACTAGAAAACTGTGGTTCTTGAAGAGAAGTAATTTTTAATTCCCAATATGGAATTTCAGAACACAGCCTCCTTTTTAAAATAGCATATTTTAGTTGAGTTTTAATAAGCACAGATTTTAATTCAAGCCTATTGCAGTATGATCTTTAGGGCTACACAGCTACACAAAATAAGGAAGATGCTTAATTTTAGCAAATAATTCTTTTTCCTCCCAAACCCTTTGTCTCCAGTTCTGGAACTTGGATGATGCTCTAGGATAACATTAACCTCTCCCAGCTCCATCCATTACCTCCAGCTATCTACTGGGTACACTCTCTCTCCTGGGAAAAAAAAAAATTCTTTAACCGCAACAAATGCAACTGTTCTAAGCACAGCTGTTTCTTGCTACCTTCTAAGACTTTAGGTGGAAAAACTTAAAGTTCTGAAAGCAGCGTAGCACTACCTCCCTTGTCATTGTTAATGTGATACGGAGCTCTAGAATGAAACCCACTTTGTTTATTTTGCAGTTATAGAAGTTACAGTGAAAACAGAATATAAAAAGAAAAAATATTGACAATGACGATACAACTGTTCTGAGTTACAGGCCCACGTTAAATCAGCAAGGGTAACAACTAATTTCATAAATCATTATTCTTACCCAATTACAATCCTTGCATTAGTCTTAAAGAAAAGCTATAATAGAAAGAGCTCAGAATGTCATTAACCTGGTGAATTTTTTGGACATATTTCAGACTATAAATGCTGCAATACAAAGTGGACATATTGGGGTTATTTCCTAAGAAACTGTTCTAGCTTAAATACAGAAGTTAGAGGAAATGGAAGCAGCAGATTGGTATGTCACTAATGTTTATTTACATCCTACATCTTCCTGTACTTACTGATAAAAACTTCATCTGCCTGCCCCTGTAATTCACTGGCCCTCCTGTTTTAAAAGCATATTTAAAGTTAAAGCAAATTCAAGGCTAGAACAAACAAATAAAACCAGAATTGTAGCACATGAACCTCTCATTTTACTTTCAGGTTCTCAAGACTCCGAACAAGCCCACTTTGTTTGGAAACAAAAAGATTCTTGAATTAGCCTTGTCACCGCAACTGGTCAAGAATTTCCTAAAAAAAACCCCCTATTTCTAGTTGAAAAGAAGAAGTGCTACCACGACCAAAATTGTTTTCTCCCTTCCCACAGGAAATTAAGGAGAAAAGTTTTCCCATAACTAAAAGGCTTTGCTAGCTTGCTTTTGATCAAGTGACCATAGGTTTAAATTTTATTTCCGTTGTATATTTTACTCTCTCTTTCCACCAACCATTTCTACTTCCTTTGTTTTTCTACTTCTGCAATACCCTATTAAGGCAGGCAATTAGACCTTAATGTGGTAAGAACGGATTATGAGATTCCTCTTAGCCAGGACGCTGCGAATGTCAATTGTTCCACAGACAATCTGCAAAGATGAAAAAGATGGCACCATCCTTTTTTTTTTTTTTTTTTTTCCCCCAAAAACCAATTTAAGGAGACCCAAAACCC